>JAPDSC010067202.1:1309650-1349896 GCA_026290005.1 Latrodectus geometricus
TATATATATATATATATATATATATATATATATATATATATATATATATATATATATATATATATATATATATATATTTTCTTCGGTCTTTAACTTTCATTTACTTTATATAACTAGTTTTAGAATTTGAATACTATGCAGTCTATCCAAAATGAGAATCACTGCTGAGTGTGTAAATATTATTCAAACAACCATATCTTTAACCCTTTAAGCAGTTTGCCCGTACAGCGTACGTGCTACCCGAAATTGGCCTTTTCTGGTTTGCCCACATTTTTCATTATTGTAAGAGACTATTTAGTATTATAATTTTTCAACAGATGGCGTGGCTTGTCCATGTAAATGAAATACTTTTCTTGGAAATTTTGTTTCTATTGTATGCTGCGCTTGTGAATTTTATGGAAATTATGGAGGGAATAGACGACGAAAATACTTTCTTGTTAGGCGATGAACTGCATTCTGATACAGATATTTCTTCTAATTTGGATTATTCCTCAGAGGACTCGTGCAGTGCGCTCAGCTCTGATGAAGATTTGAGTTCTGCAAGAATTTTTACCGAGGTTGATGGGAAAAATGCACCTGTTCCATGTCCTTGATTTAAATTTTCTGGTATTCCATCTGTGCACCACAATTTGACGACACTTCTGATGTTCTACAATTTTATGAAACATTCACTGATTTTTGACTCATGAGTAAAATTGTGGAAGAGACAAATAAATATGCCATTCTTTATTAGATTCAGAATGTACTTGAAATAAAGCAAACATTTAGGGGTTTTTGTGTCCAAATTTGTAAAATAAAAAATGTTGTAAAAAAGCATTAAAAGTGAAAAAAAAAATTCTTAATATTCTTATTCTATTAAGTATGGTACTTAAATATATGCAATAAAAAATATGCCTTTTTGGAAGCATTTCTGGTAAAATAATTGACCGCTTAAAGGGTTAAAATATATAGTTCTTGAGAAAAAGTGTAAAGGAAAGCAATAGTACTTTTTTTTATAAGTAAAAGAAACAATTTTCGTTTTAAGATAAGGGTGTGGGAAAAATGAATGTCATTTTTTTAATGGGACTCTTGAAAGTAATCTAGAAATTGTAATTTTGTTTCTGATTGTGTTTGTGAAATGAAGTACTGCCAACTTCATTATTAAAAAAAATTAATTTTCTTTTATGACACTAATGTGTTTATTCATGAAATGATTCCTTTATTGTAAACTTAGTAGAACTTTGAGTAATGATTCAGTATCCTAACTTTTGTTAGAATAATATGCTAAGATGTGGCATGAATGTGTGTGTGCGTAAATTCATTGCTAAGATTTTCAATAACACTACTAAAATTACTCTAAATATATATTATATGCAAAGTAAGTCTAATTTTTTAAGAATTTTACACTAGTCATTGCTATTCAGTTAATAAGAGTGTAGGTTTTAAAAATTGATTGAAAATATACTTTGTCCTTTATAAATTTAATATAGATGCAAAATCCTGTCTGACAAATCGAAGGAAGCAAATATACTTTTATTTTCAACCTTAACATCACTTGTTTCCAAATTTGAAATTTTGAAAAACAGCAGACTCAAATTTCATAGGTTGCAGAAGATAATTAGAAGAAGAACTTGTGTGGCAGATATCAAATATGTTGGACAAACGGCGTTTTTTTGAGCCAATAGTTTCTATTTCTGATCAAGAAGGGTAACATGTTGCACTTCTACTTTCTGGTATACACGACGGTTGATGTGGATTCTTGAGTTTTCTGGGTTTCCTCCCTTGTGATATATGAATATGGACCACTGTCTATGAAAAATAATTTTGTGAAAAAATGTATGTTCTGCACAATAAAATACCTTACTGCAGTCTGAGGCTGTTAGGTGTTTCCCTATGTGGTGTGATAGAAGATTGTTAAAATAAATTACTTATATATTGTTGCTTACTAGAAGTATTAAATTTCCATAAATTTTACTTAAATGTACAATTGTGTAGCTTTTAATTATCTTTAAGAAAACTATTTTAGTTAAAGAAGTTGATTTCTTCTTTAATAGCTTAAAACAATACTTTAATACTGAAAATTAAACTTCTGAAATTTCTATGAAGCTGAAATTATTATCTCGAATAAAAAAAGTAGCTTCCGTGCATTTATTTTTAGGCCCTTGTTAAGGGCTCTTAAGACGATGTATGTCTTTTAATAACTTATAAAATTTAATTTCCTGTTGTTTCATTTGTTTTCTGATCCTGTATGATTTATTGTATAAATTATTTTATTTACATAAAAAACAAAAACTAATAATTGCAAAAACATTAATAGGATATTTTTCTTTTAAAAAATTAATATGCTAAACAATTTTACGATATAAAAATTATTTCTGAAACATTTCTTTGTGAAGTTTTATGTTCTAAATTATGAAAAGAGAGTTTCTTTTGCTGTCATATTCAGCATATAATCTTACTTTTCTTTTCATTTGGAATATGTTATATCTTATAAGCATGTGATTATATATTTTCTTTGGCACCATATGAATTTTGTAAAAAAAAATATATTTCCTCTTTTAAAAAACTAAAATTGTGCTGTAGTTAAATTGTGTTTATCAAAAATTTCATATAAATGTATTATGTAGGATACAAACACTTATCTCATTAGAATGTTAATAATGTTCTAATCAATTCCTTTAATCTAAGCACTGAAGCAAGTATAAGTACTCGTAAATTAATTAGGCGTCATCTAACATAATTTTGGTTATTTTAATGATCAAATGCTGCATAAACATAAAATTAAACTCTTTGTTATAAGCAAAAAAAAAAAAAAAAAAGAGTGTGAATTTGCTTAACAATAAAATTTATTAAGTAAAATTAGAAATATTATTTTTTTAGATCGTAAATAAAAATAATAATCACTTCTCTTATAATATAAAGAGGTGATAGATATGAGATGAATTGATTTGAAAATTTAGTATTGCTGTATTCAATAAAAAGATACGTTTATAACTAAAATTAATAATCTTAAAATGAAATTTTAATTTTTAATCAAAGAGCACGCGATTTCGCTTTTATTTATTTGGGAGAACTACATTTGCTCATTACGTTATCATCGAATGAATAAATTACACGTTAAGATAATTTAGCTAGTTACCTTATTTATATCACTGAATTATTGCCAGTCAATCAGTGCGCATGCATTACCCTTTGGAGCGGATTTTCGGGAACTAGTTGATTCAAGCGTCCTGCTCTTTCGTTTTAATTTTGAAAGCGTCAGTTTCTACACTGAAATAAGTATGGATTATTTATTCCGGTTGAAATATTTATGATTTATTCTAAATGAAATATATAAGTTTAATTATCATATTTTAACATTACCCATTATATAAGTTGTAATTCAAATCGTGATACTTTTTATATTTTGTGTCTAAGTTATAAATGAATTGGAAACGTTTTTATTGATCAAGAATATGTATGCGATAATTTTTGAATTATCAAGAATCATTATTCAATTATGAATTACATTTGTTTTTCCATTTGTTATATAACACGAGCGTGCTTGCTTCTGTGGTGTGTTACATGTGGGTGTGTATTTATAAAAATTGAATTGTTTGAAATAGTTTTTATTAAATATATTTATAGTTTAAATATTTTCGTAAAAATTTTTTTTACAAATTTAAGAAAAACAATGTATCAGATTTACAAAAATGATAAATTAAAAAAAATTTCTAGAAAAAAGAAAGCTTTTTAATGACATTAACATTTTAAAAGATTTAAGAAATAATGCTGATCCATTGATTAATTTCGTTTCCAATTTTTGTTTTTAATTTTATCATATCAAATCTAGCGTTTAATAAGTGTTAGACATTTAATAAAATAAATTTGAAATATAATTGATTGAACGGAAAATTGTTTTATATTGAAAATAATATAAATAAGTATATTCCTTAAATAAATTTGCTAAACAGTTTATCATTATTGCTTGAAATGAATTCATGTAAATTCGAATGTATGGTTTAATTCTTCTATACTAGACACCTGTACATTTGCGAAAATTTTTTACACATTTTTAATACTGCTTTGAATTAGTTCATTCGAGCATAAATTGTAAATAATATTTACATTGCCTTCAAAATTCATATTCCGCAACAGGTTTAAATGTAGGAGAAAAAATAAGATTCGTCATAAATAAATGTATGAATTTTTAATATTTATGTTGTAAAGAAATTACTTAAATATACAGAACATTTCGTTTGTAAAAAATTTGATAAATGTTGCTTTTTATATAGCTATACCGCAGTAGCAAGTTTTGTTCATTTTTGCATTAGATCCAGGTGTAAAATTAAAAATATAAAAGTTACATGAAATTTAATATTAATAAATGTGTTGACTGAATAAATGGAGATGCGATTTAATTTTAAGAGATGTGTGTAAAATTATATGATTTATAGGACAACCGGAGTTTGAAAAGGTCTAGAAACCTTTACTCGAATCAATGATTGCTTATGTTATATGGGTTATATTGAAAACAAGGAGAAAAAAAATGATCATATAAATGAATGTATTATTCTGCTTATGTATTTCTAAAAGTAGCTTTTTTTAATGATATTTAAGTGAGGAATAGTACGTTTGCAATAAAAATTTATTTAATCACTTACGTCAGCTAGCTACATTTAAGTTTTCATTTTTCTTTTTATGCAGAATTTATTTCATGGTTCTTTTATGTAAAAATTCTACATTTTTTAAAAATTATTTATTCGCCTGTGAAATCTTATTTGATGTTTTTATTATTTTGATGTTAAATTACTTTGATTTTTTTTTATTTAAAAGCAGAAAATTATTTCAATTTAAACTTAAAGTTTATAATTTAAATGGAATATTTTTAATTTTAGACTAATAAGATCCACGAAAGATAATAAGATTCGTTAAATAAATCTTAAAATCATGCATTAAAAAAATCCCGAACCCAAGATAGGAGAAGATATATTAAATTGCTATTGATTCCTTCATTGTGAATATTATCAGAGGGCTAATCTCGTTTCTTCCTGGAACACAATTAAAATGTTATCTTACGAAACTCATTCTGGATAGCTGCAGACTTCAGATTTGTTTTCTTTAGAATTACTTTTGCGAAACATTTATAAAATGTGACAAGTGAAATAAATGAGGTCTAATTAGACCTATGCCTTTTTAAAAACCCTATGCCCTCCCCTCTCCAAATTACAAATACATAATTTTTAATATTAAAAAACTGAATTTTTCACTTAAGAAACTTAAAGATTTTAGAAACGAATCACTAGGAAATTTTTAACGAAACTCGCACAGTACGTAAAATTTCAAAACATAAAAAAAACCTAATATTAATTCAAAATAATTTTAATAAAGATTTTTCTATAATAATTTAAATTTTTAATCCTTGCGCTTGATGATTGCTGCACAGAGATCTTATATTAGGTTCCATTTTGATTAGCTTCAGTCTCAAGTCTCTCCGTTGTGTTACATCCAGACGATTTTTATTTATTTTATTTTACCAATATATCATTTATAGCATGAAATCCACATTCAGCTAAATATGAAGATTGAAACAGTAACAACAGTTTTCTTTCACTTTTGGTTGAATTTGGATACTTGACTTCTGTTTCCTCACATCGCTCCTTTTATATTAAATAAAATTTTAACTGACTCATTATTCCGCATTTCTGCGACTTCTTCTTGATACTGAATATTTGATAATTCAGACAAATCCATTAACGTTGGCTGCATCATCCATGTTGGAAAATCAATTTGTTTTAAATTAGAAAATCCGTATTTTAAATCAACTGATTGAATTTTCAGATGATCGACAATAACAAGTAAAGCAGTACCATTTACTTCACTGTTTTGGAGCCAATGAAACTGTTTTCAGTTTTTGTTGTTAACATATTTCAGACCTAACTAAATGTGAGTGATGCAACCAAATATCTTCACTTTTGCATCAACAAGAGTTTTATTTGTTCCTTGAAGTTGCTTATTTAATATATTTAGTTTTTCAAAGATATTGGCTAAATAACTCACAAATGCTTTACCATCGACTGTTAACAGATACTTCATTTCAGATCTGTCGCTTAAAATATCATTAAGAGTATCAAACAGTTCCATAAATCTTTTCAAGCAGTTCCCTTTAGAGAGCCAGCTTACTTCAGTTGTGAAGTCTTGAATGGTCTGCATTTTGTCCTTCACAAAATAACTTGAAGAGATCCTTCATATTTGGCATTAGATTTAATAGTATTGATACACTTTATTAATGAATACAGTGCTTCATTTTAAACAGGCCAGATGTTTTTAGCTATCAAGTTTTCCCTATGAATAACGCAATGCACAAAAATCATTTCATGATTCTCATCTTTCATCAATTTTAAGAAACCATTTTTCTTGCCCGTCATATTAGGAGGAGTATCATATGCAGCACAAGACTATATTTTTTATTGGTATATTATTGACATCTATGCAGTTTTTTTTTTTTTTTTTTTTTTTTTTTTAGCTTATTATATATTTTTTTGGAGGCAGTGGTGAATTCTAATCTTTTACAGAACATTTCTTCAACAAAATTCCTTTTATCAATGTATCTTACGTAAGTTGTCAATAGTGTCTCACTGTCTATCAAAGTCGATTCATCCATTTGCACTGAGAATTTTCTTGTTTTCAGTTTTTCAACAAGTTTTAGTTTTTTTTTTTTTTTTTTTTTTTCCCCAATATCTTCACTCATTTCGTCTATTCTTCCACTAACAGTATCGATAAGTGACATAGCTTTTACATCTTTTTCAAGAACCGTTTCAGAAATGCTGATATTGACGGTTTTATTAATAAATTCTCTCCTATAGTATGATTTTTTTTCCGACAGATTTAGCGATGAATAAAGAAATTTGATATGAATTTTTTTGAATTTGAAATGAAATTTTGCATGGCACAAAAAAGATTCGGAAACACTGATCTAAGGTGTGAAAACTTAATAACCATAATTTATTGCTTTAACATATTTCTTGCAGCGCTATTTATCTCTGTGAAAGACATGTTGTAATGCAATTGTGTATGCTTTTAAGTTACTTTTTGTTTGAAAAAACTATTTTAAAGTTGATGAAATATATTAATTCAATGAAATATTTGGTTGACACTTTTCGCTATGATATAATAACATGTAAATAAGGATTTCAGTTATTGTTTTTGATTGCATCCTAATTTTCGAAATCAAGATGATTAATTTACCATTTGAATTGTTAAAAAATCAGATATAAATCACTTAATTTTTAAAATTTTTTTTTCTTATATTAATTATTTGTTAATAGTTCTGTATCTGTTGCAGATAAGTTTTACCTATTTTTCCATTAAACAAATACAGTTAATTGTAATCCTTTCATGTATATATATATATATATATATATATATATATATATATATATATATATAATATTACTCAGATTTATACATAGTGTAATTTTTATTGAATTTATGCAATGAAAATTTTTAAATATTAATTGAGAATCAATGTATCAATGTCAGCAAGAAGATTATATTAAGTAATTGTGATCATCATTTTATAAGCTAAAACTTTTTTCCTTTTATAAGAATCACATTTTTCTTATTTAATGTTGCAAAATATATTTTAGAATAATTATCAATGTTGTTGTTTAAAATTACTTGATGCATAAAATGGTGTAGAAAAATTCTGTCACGAGAAAAATTGAAAGTAAGGACCTATTTAAACTGTTTGCTTCAAAATAATTGGCAATTTTAAACGTTTTGTTGAATATTTAGAAATTTGAAGTTTTTTAAATTTAATGAGAGTAAAGTAAATTTAACTTCAAAAAACTGGTTTCCTATTTTTTATGCAATTGACCTCAGAGCTGTCAGGCTATTATTAATAAATAAAATAATAACATTTGTGCCCACTCTATGTCATATAAAATTCAAAATGATTTAAAATTGTGGTAAATGGTTTTCTGAACTGAGTACAATCTGTGTGAATTTGTGTAAAAATGAATGAATGTGAATTTATTAAAAATTCAGAAATATTCAAATGCATTTTTTATACTATGTAATCTTTTGCCGTATTCAAAAAGTAACAAAATAAAACAAGAATGTAATTGTGAAATTAAAGATTGAATATTTTTAATATATACAATTTGTAGATCAATCAGTCATAAGCAGCAAAAGATTAAGTATAATATTTTGCTGCTTATGACTGAATCGTAGAATGTTTTTTTTATACTTAAATAACTTACTATACGGTAACACATCTATAGCCCCCTACAATGCAAAGCGTCAGTTCTGAGTCATCCAAGGAAGAAGACCTGTTCAAATCATCGCCGTCACTGATATATAGGACAAGTTAAACTAGATTTGCTTGCGTAAAACCATCAATTTTTTATAAGTGTGTGTGTCTAGCTTTGTTTCTAAATTAAGTAAAATATCACATTAAACTTTACAAACATAAAGTTATTTTATTTTACGAAAATAATTTAGATTTTTGAAGTAACACTTTAATTAACTTAACGAATTAGTTCGTTATTAAAAAAAAAGAATTTTACTTTATTTAATATTTTTTTTATTAGAATAATAGTAAAACTTATTAAAAATATAGAAAAGTATTGACTATCCATCTTAATACAATTGAAGAACATTCACGAGGAATATAAATTTAGTTTTAAAAATGAAATGAGGAGCAATATATATATCAAAAATGAGAAACAATATTTTATATTAAAAATGAGTTACATGATTATAACTTAACTAATTTTTCTTCTTATTAATGTGTAGGATTTTTTAAAAGAAAATATAATAATAACTATAAAAAATGCAGAAAACATTAGAATTAGGGTCATGTTAAAGTTAGCAAATTAATATAATTTGTTACTTTAAAGTTAACAAATTTAAATTACTTTTATTTGTAGAAAACTTTTTTAGATTTGTTAAAGTGATATTTAATTAACTTTACGAATTAGATCGTAAACTAAAGATAGAACAATCCACAGAATTTATTTTTAACATTTATTAAAAAATAGTAAGACTTAAAAAATAAATGAGTTTATCCTGTTTGTTACGAAAATAATTCTATGACTCTAACAATAGAATTTTAATGTCATAATTAGATCAAATTGCATATTCTTGATTTTAAAACAATGAGTAAATAACACTAAAAAATAAAACACAATTTTAAATAAAAAAAATACTTTATTTATAAAATTTAAAAACATTGTTTTATAAGTAGAAATGAAAAACAAAATATCAGAACTACGATGAAAAGGATAGCGCAATGGAGCAGAAATTTTCTTTCCAGTGTCGGTATCACACACTCATTAATATTATTCTCCTTTAAGTGCAATTCACAATCCTAAAACAAGATATTTTGATTTAAAATAAAATTTTTTTTTATCTTCTAATTTTGCAACTTAATCATATTATCAATAAATGTGCCTACATAAATTTTGTTTAAATAAATATTAAATTATTAATCTCATTTCTATACCACTATTTTTTTAAAAGCAAGCAATACCTTATATAGGAAGTAAATTAAATAATTAATTATTATTGCTTAAGAAAATTTATGCAACAAACATACTTAAAAAATTATTTCATTCCGAAACAAAACTAAAAAATACTTTTTCTTTTAATGTATTTTTTCTCTTTAATAAAAATCAAGGTGTTAAAGAGTAAAGTATATGCACATAAAAGCTGAAGAAATACATATATTCAAATTTATTTATCAGTATATATTAATAAATAAATGTTTGTATGAAAATAAAATGCTTAGTGTGATTTATAAATTTGAAAAATTTAATTCATCACAAGAACCAGCTAATATTTAATTTTTATTTTTGTAAATATTTTATTGTAAATAAAAAATAACTTCTGTTTCTAAACTCAATAAAATTGATTGCATTTCAAATTTATACAAATTGAAAAAATGGTTTCCCAATTTCAGTTTGTAATTTCAAAAAATTTAATTGCATCAAATAAGAGAACGAATATGGTAAATTTATATTGTTTCATATGCACAAAAATTTCTTCTTAACAATTTTGTAATGTTTGATTTATATAAGTGGAGAATCAGCATAGAATGATAAATAAAATAATAACTACGCGATTTCAACGGTAGATTTTTTATTAAAAACTGATGTTATGGTAATAATAGCTGATTTCACAATAATTTGATATTAATTAATATTCATGTATCACATATATAACATTAAAGAATTAGAAATTTATGTATTATAAAGTGATTTTTTACATTTCTGATTACACGTTTAAAAAAATGCATTTAAAAATTAATTTTGTAACAATGTTATACCTCTTAAGCTTTAAAATATTCTGAAAGAATAAATTTTAGTATTCAGTTATTTCTTATATAATACGATTAAATTCCTGCATTCTAAATAAGAATGATAATTAAATGTATGAAACTTACCTTTGATGAACTACGTTGGTTGAAAATAGTTTCTTGGAAAGACAAAAATCCTTGTGCGTAGTTTAAGTATAGATCAGTACATAGAAGAAATGTCACTTGCATTGAAAAATGCTTGTATCCATCGCGTATGACTATATTCAAGTGGTACAGGGTATTTAAAAGGGGAGAAATTTTACTTTGGAGGACCCAAGAGAAAAGGAAGGCTGCGAGAGTTTTTAACAGAAGAAACCATTTCTGCTATGACGAAAATGTATGATGACTTGAGAATGACATACTAGCAGGCAGAGGAGACCTAACACCTTCATGCAATTCATTTCATTCTGACTGATCATTTACACGTAAAGAAACTTGTCTTGGGGTACCGCCCAGTCTGACAGAAGAATAATAGCGTGTTCATAGAAATCTGTTTAATAGCTTGTCTCATAGAAAAGACTGATAACCGAAGCGACTTTGAGATTGTGATGGTTCAAAGACTGGAAATCTTACTCGCCATTGTCATGCTGTTTTTATGAGTCCAAGAGAAGTAATTATAATTAATATAAATCCAATAATTATCATTTTGAGGAAAGGTATCATATCATTACTTGTTGATACATCAAACACTAAACTAAATTTAATCAGCGCCTATTCATTCCCACCCGAAAATATACTTCTTGTACAGACATAATTCAAACAATCTTTCTAAATTATTCACAAATCCCATTGATAATATATGGCAATTTTAATGCATATAAAATACTGTGGGGTTATATAAGCAATGATACAAGAGGTCACCAACCGGAAATCATTCTAACACATAAACAATCTACAAAATAATAAATCAAGAAAATAGAATTACTACTTTTCAGGCACCTAATGGAATCAGGTGGCCAGATCTAACAGTATGAAATGATTATTCATTAAATATAATAAATAACTGGTCGATAGAAAACGAAATCCTTTGTTCACATCACTTACACATAACATTAGATTTATGTCAACCTGTAATATAGTTTACTTCAGTAGACAATATAATTCTGTTCACAATCATCAAAAATATATGAAAATAATCAGTTTTAATGAAAAGTGTCTTCGACTTTCAATTGCATAACTATACACATCCAGATGTTATGACAGGAGAAATGCTTCAAAATAACATTGATTCATATGACATATGCTTCAAATTGGAAAAAAAAAAAAAAAAAAAAAAAAAAAAACAGAAACAATTATATAATATTGGTAGAATTTCACACTAAGATCGCAAAAACAAAAAACAAGAATCTTAAGAAGACTTAAAATCTACAATGAATCAAGCTGAAAGAAGTATTCATACAGAATTTAAACACAATTATCTATATAATTAATAATGCAATAAAAATAAAAATAAATACCCACAAATAAAGTTTTCATTCAGTTAAAAGTACCGAAATGATTTACTTCCTGATTTACAAAGGACTGCAGCAATAACAGAAAATCTGCAAAAAGCAGTATTCCTAACAGATTATCTAACAACTCACGATTAAAATGAGAGATATTAACATATATTTCCTCAATTCTTCCAGATCCACCTTTTCCGATGTCAAAATTGGAGAAAATTTTCAAGCAATTAAACACCAGTGAAGCTCCCGTTATGGATGACATAGACAATATCCTCATCAAGCTTATATTCCATTCGATACCATATTGTTCACAATGGTAATTTTTTTAATATATGCTTTAAATTGCAATATGGTATTACCAAAACTAAAATTAGCCTAGTAATCTTCTTTCTCAAAAAACAAGATGATCCACAACAGCCAGTATCATACAGATCCATATGCTACTGCCATCTATAAATAAATTTTAGAAAAGATGATTTTTAACCACCTAAAACATTAGCTTATCATAAATAATTATCTTCATATACATCAATATAGTTTTCGGAGTAGGTATTCAACGGAGCACACTCTTAATCTCTCTCATCTGCAATAACGAATTTCCCAAATCCAAAAATAATCTCTACTCCGCAATAACAAACCTAAACATGCAGCAAGCATTCGCTTTAATTTGGTGGCTGGAGTTTCGAAGAGCTGTATTATACAAAATCTCTATTAAATATTCTAAACACAATATATAAGTTTTTGGAAAATAGAAAGTTTATAGCGGGAGATATATAGAATCAACTTAGACAAGAGGTGTCTACAGGCATCAATAGTCTGCCCGTTGATGCCTGTAGACATTATGAAACTTATACAATGATAAAATATTAAAACATCTATGGGAATCCACAACTGTAATAGCCTATGCAGATGACAATAACTGTAATAAGTGTTAAAACGAAACAAAAGTTTAAAAAAAAAAAGACAATAGTAAAAATTTCTTATGGGTTTTTTTATGAACAATGAAATTCTCTAAAACTCACTTTAGCACCTACAATGTCAGCTGTTCATATCATAGGCAAAAGAACTAAGAGACTAAAATCTAATCCAAGAATTTATATGAACAATCAAAGCTACTATACATTGGCATACACAAGTGTTACTATACATTGGGATACAAATTAATCAAAAACTATCATTCTTTCCACTTATTAGATACTGGAAAATAAGAAAAAATTATCCATTAGCTAATGATCGGAAAATAATGGTTAGACATACCAAAGGAATCAAAAATCAAATCCTTTATATATACTTGTCAATCATTGTAAAAATAACCCCATATGTTAATTTTCGGTCTTCCCAATGACACTCAAAAAAAAATAAATAAATACAAAAAATAAATAAATAAAATAAAAAAAAAATAAAAAATAAAGCTCTTAATATACAGCGAACTTTCTTTTTATTAATTACAAGACGCTACAAAAGCACCTTCACAATAATGCTATATCACTAGCTTAGTTACCTTCCTTACCAATAGTCCTGGAATCAAAAGCAAATAAAACCTCACTATTATTACAAAAGGCATCTAATTAGGCATTAAAAAAGGCATCTAAGTGAATGTCGAATTTTTCTACCCCACTTCACTAAATCTTAAATTCAAAAGATCAATTTTATCCAACTATTAGAAATTATAGATTTCAGATTTATAATTTACGAGCTCTTTCAATTAATAAAAATCAAGGCAGTCAGGAAAATATAGATTTAAATTATTACACAGAGGGATCAGGCTTTGAAAATGGTATTGAGGTAGTCACTTGCAATGAAATAAAAAATTATAGAAAGTCAATGCAAATTTCATAAAAATAGTTCGGTATTCCATGCAAAGACTATAGCTATACTTTCAAAGCTATCAAATATCATCAAGAGCTTTACCCACACAAAACAGATTCAGATTCGCAAGTAGAACTCCTATTTAGCTAGAGTTAATAAGACCATACCGGACAAATTATTAACGATATCCAAAGATTCACCAAAAAAGACTCAAAACTTTTAATTCTCAACTGGTTAAGGGGTTACAAGTATATAACAGATTTATTTTGCAACAGATTAGCTGATACACTTCCTAAACGGCAATAGCATTGTTATGATTCAAGGCAGTAAACATGCCATTCCCAAAATACTATCTTAGAAAAACAATCACGGCCTTAAAAGACAAAATAGCTGGTAATTACAATGGTCCAATGCAATACAATGCACAGACAGCTATTCTCAGTAATATCATTAGTTTGATCTAGACGTTCAAATTTTAATTGTTATATCAATTATTTTACCACTGAACACGGCCTCTTCCACAATAATTGCGTAAAATTGGTAAAGAATCAAACATCCAATATTGTCTAAAAGAATCACACGCAAGAAAGAAAATACTAGAAATGATAACTTGTCTCCCATGTGAAGTAAAAGATCTCTGTAGAGACATCATTTTACTTTCTTCAACATTAGATAACTCAACAGATAAAGAAAATTGATGATAACGTGAGCGCGCTTATTAATATAAGAGCACAAACTGATAAGCAACGAGACTCTTAAATAATAGACTGTAAATACTTATTCATTTTAATTCTTATTTATTTTATAAAATGTTACCTTTCATATTACTATTTTTTTACAATGCTACATACACTTATTATGAATACTTCTATGTACAGAAATTATTTTTTTTTACATAAATACTGAAAATTAAAAATATTATTTAGATTTGCAAAACAACCATTGTAAATGAACTGTAATGTGACTTCTATTCTGCTCTAGAAGTCACAGGCTTAACAACCCTTGTTGATTTTTATAGAAGTTCTATAAAATCAAATCAGACTTTTATTAAAATCTTTTTGATCAGCAGTCTGTGCCATAACACACATACGAGACTTTACGAATGGTGTTTCATGTTATCTATGCCAATTTATTCATTGTTCCCTCTGGATCACGCGTTCATTGTATGTCATCAAAGAGTGTACAATGTCAAGTGATTGTGGTGGTCATAATATTTTGACTTTTTGGTGTAGAATTGTAACAGTGAAATATACCGGTTCTTCAAGTTAACATAAGCAAATTACTTATAACTTTTTAAGGTCAATAATTTAATGTAATTTTGCTCTTATGTATAAAGGCTCATTGAAAAATATTTTTGAAAATTAGAACAAACAACACCATTTAATTATAAGTTAGCCAGAAGTTACTTAATTTTTGTATAAAATGTATTTCTTTGTAATTATTCAGATTTTATCGAAACATGCATTTTAAGAATAATAACTTGTATGCTTATTACTATATTGTACTTTTATTCATTACTTTACAACGTTTGAAAAGATTAAACAATTTTGTTTATATTTTATTAAAATATTTTAACTTAATAGAACTGCGTAAAAATTTTTGTATACTGAATACTTTACTCAGAATTAAAATGACTACATTTTGACTTAAATGAAAGAAATATTTATTTTTAATCTACTTGAATGCCATAAGATGCACAAAATATATTAATCAGTTAAAAATGTAATTTTTTACGAAATTTATTTATATGATGCTTCTTGATTAAAACTTGTAATGTTTTCTTTTGAAAACACATTCCTTATGTGTAGTAAATTAAATATGCTAATTTTTTGTAAAATGACTAATACTAATGTTAGAAGTTTGCTTTTATTGAAAAGGATTCTCCATTTATTAAGTTATTTATAGCTCATCAGCATTTGCAATGCAATAGTGTATTTTATTTTTAAATTTTTATGATCTTTTGTCAATAATTCTGCAGTTTTCCGGGCTCTACAAATACAACTAAGAAGTAACCCAGGAATTTGAAAATATTTTCACGGCAAAATATGACTTCAAGTATTTTCAAGTATAAGTTTATTTATGAAATCATTCAGATTTTATTTATGCTCATATAAAAGTTCCTAACATTAAAAAATATTAGCCATAAATTATTCTCTTTTGAAATAAAATCAAGGATATTTTCGACTTTTATATAACTATTAAAACTATATTTTAAAATCTTCACAGTAGCGTTATTTACCCGGCTAATTAATTAAAAAAATTAAAAAAAGTAGAAATAATATTTCAAATTTCTTATATTAAATTCGGAACATCTATATGGAAAATTATGAAAGGTATTAAAGCTTGTGGATTTTTTTTAGACAGGAATTAAAATTTTGTTTTGTTTATTAATATTAATAAACATGCTTTTAATTGCAGTATAAGAAAATAAAAACACTGTATTACGTTTTATGACAAAATATCAAAAATGTTTTCTATTTTAAATTGGTAGAAGATCGTGAAAGAGAAAATTCATGGTAAATGCCGTAATACTTAATATAACTTTCACTGGTTTGGTTTATTTTTTTCTGATTTAAAAATTTCTCTGGTAAGGCAGCATATATTTCCGAAAAATTTGAATTCAGGAAACTGATTCGAACTCACTGCTTTCCGGTATCAAGAACGACACCCAAACCAACCAGGCCACTGAGACAGGGTTATTTAGTATAACATATACTGCTATTTAGTGACATGCTGTTATATCACAATATGGCCAAATTCACCAATCATATTTCCTTAAAGGTTTAATTTTTAGAAATATTATAAGGTAACCAATAAATTTTTTTCCATCTTTAATCGTTTGAAAAAAAAAATTTATAGAAAATGTAAATCCTTTTAATTTATTTTAACAAAATTTGTTAATCCTCGAAGTTATTAATCTTAGTTGGTACCCAATACTTTTGACAATTTGTCCCTAGCTCTACGTTTTTCTAGCTGTAAAACTGTCATTTCGACGCAAAGAAGTCCGTGAGTGCTTGGCTCGCTTTACTGGCTTAAATATTTAAAACTAATTTTTTTTTTTTTGTCGAGTGCCAGCCAGACTGGCAGTATGGGTGCGCTGCTCCACTCTTTCAACTGAACCGCAATTGGGTGTGGAGTCCGACTTCCTCAGAACACACATGCCATAGGAACCCGTTTATAGGGTAGGCAACCATTCACAACCCATTCATACAAGTAAAGGACAAAGGAGAGAGAGAAAGAAAAAGTACATCCCTTCCCCGACTGGGATTCGAACCCAGACCTCCCTATCCGCAGTCAGGATTGCTGACCCCTAGACAGAGTAGGCGGCATTTGAAACTAATACCTCACACTATACATTCCTTCAGCGCACTATGTTCAAGCGTTTGATATATTTGGTGACATAATGCAGCTGCTGATAAACCTATTTGGTAGTCTTAAAGTAAACAACACAAAACGAGCTCCTTGGAGATTTCTATTTGCCTTCCCTACGGCACGAGTTATGATAGCTGGAAAATATTCGATGGATTTACTTTTATAACGACTACTCTCGTGATACACTAATTTGCACGTGATACCCTAATATCTATTCCTATTCTTACTTCATTCGATGACAAAGCAAAAGGGCAAGAACTTTTTTGGATGTCTTCTTTGAATCCTCAAATGATGTAATAGAATGAGGATTTATACTCTACTAAATACTAAATGCTGACTGTACAAGAATAAATAATACTAAAAAATGACTGAAAAATGAAAAGTTTTAAAAAGCGTTTGAAAAATCACTACTCTTAATAAATAATAATAAAAAAATTCTTGTTACAAACAATTGCCATATTTTTCTTGATACATAGGATGTGTAAGAATTTTTCATTCTCCATAAACTGAAATCTCCCATGAAAAAAAATATTAGTGGAATCTATGTAACTCGTAATTAAATGTAAGATCTCTTTTCATGCAGGGATTTTCAATAATATATTATTATCAATCTTAATTGAAAGACTCATACATACATACATGCATACTTCAATCATTAGAATTGTTACAATATATGTACCTTTATATCTAGTATACTCATGGTACATGATATTAAAGAATGCATTTGAAAAAGTAAAATAGTAATTAATGTATCGTACTATATGTGAAACACACACACTATACTGTCGAAAGTATAATAAAAATACAGTAAATATAAGCATAAGGGAGATGAAAAAAACTAAGAAATTAATAAAGCTTCGTTGAAAACAAATAACAGTGTTTCTTCATTGATACTTTTTATGCGAAAATTTGATAAAATAAAATTAGTTTGTAAATATACTCATATAAGAGCTTTTAAAAGAAGTTAAAATCTCTTAAACTTCTTTTAAAAAGGAATTTACTGTTATAAAATGGAATCGTTGACAAAGCAAAATGTCTTCCCTGTCAGATATGTTATAATTAACTCATTTCTTTATACTTCATTAAATTGAAACCTATTATTAATTTTTTGAGTGAGAGTAATTTTACTTTAAACTGTAATGGTTAAGAAATTAAAAAACATTGCTGATAAAGAATCACCACACACTTAATAACACAGGAAATGCTCTTTCCAAATATCTGAATCAATATCCGATGCATTATTCAACTAACTGAGCAGCACCACTTATAATCATCCAATGAAATACGTTTGAGAATGCCTGATTTTTCGAATAATCTGATTTTGTTTGTCATAGTTAAATTTTCATATTTTAGCTTTTTTTGTTCTTAGTGCTCTCAGTGTTTTCTTATATTTTATATTAAATTCTATTTAAATATTGTTAACCTTAAGCAAGTTACAACAATTTGAAAGCTCATGAGCTTGGTCGGTACTGTGCATCCTGCTAAGCATATGGGAATGATCATAACGCCTTATCAAGGGAAGACTCTCCCGAATTACATCAACCATCCATGCAATGATACGATCGGGAGGATCATCTCTGTTATAATAGGCAGACTGTAGATGCTTCCTATGACTTTAATTTTGCGTCATAGCTTTTTTTTTGTGACAACAACGATTGTTGCATAATGAGTTAACTGAAATTTCTATTTAAATGCTGCTATCGTATCCACTGTGTGGATTCTGTTTTATATATTAATAAATTCGATTTAGCGTCCTTGGTTTCTCATATCCTAATATTTCCCTGGCTGAGCAGTCTAGACATTATATTCAATGATTATAGTCATTCAAACGACCATTAGTAGATTTGTAAGTGGATGCATCATTGCAACTCCGTTCACGCTTCTCCCGATTGTATATTGGCCTGTGTAGGTTTATATAGGATAGATCTTTTTAACAGTCCTCTTGCTTATGATTTTTTGAAGATTCATGAGCTCAAGAGTTGGTCTAGCTGGCATCTAAATAGTGAGAAATAAAATAACAATGTGAATGTGTTAACGTGAACGACTATCGATTTTGTTTAGATATTCATATCAAGCTTTTACTTAAAATTGATGTTAAAAAAATTTGTATTATGCTCTGTACTCAAAATTTATAAGCAAAAATTCATTTTTTTAAGAAGTTCTTCAATTATGTAACTTTATTTAAAATGTTTACATTTTATTCTGAGTATTGTAAGAAGTGATATGCGCTAATTAATGATTATCATACGAGGGCTGTAAATTAAGTAATAGCAACATAAACATAAATCAACTTTTAATGAACTTACAAATACAATGATTTAATTCCTTCTATGTAATTACCAGCAAATCTTATAACTTTTTACCAAAAGTCGGGAAGCCTTTATAGACCAGTAGCAAGGTATTGATTGTTGATGTGAGCGATCGAGCGCCCTACTTCTTGTACAGATGAAACATCATGAAATCGGTAACCTCGGAGGGGTTCCTTCAACTTTGGAAACAGGTCAAAGTCACAAGGACTTATGTCGGCTGAGTAGGGAGGTTGTTTCAGAATTTCCTACTGTCACCGTCGCAATAAGAGAGTGACAGTGTTTGAGACATGGGAACGAGCGTTGTCATGAAATACGATAGGGAAATTGATGTGCAATAAACGTGGGCGTTTGCGCCACACAGCCGGACTCAAATGGTACTGTAGAAATCGGCAAAAGTAATCTGCGTTGATTGTTTGTCCTTAAATTACAGCACGTGTAACAATCACACTGTCACAGCCGTACACCGCAATTTAGCATAACATTCACCAGACTGGATTCCTGTCGAAATTTCTGTCAAAGTGGAGAACCTTGATGACGCTATTCATTTAATTGACGCTTTAACTCAGGTTCATAGGCTCATGCCCATGTCTTATCCATAGCGACAATATGCTGCAAAAATGCGTCTCCTTCATTGCGTTATCTCTCCAAGTGGGTAGCAGCCAGTGCCATTTCTGAACAGAATTTTCTTTTTGTTTGATGACTCAGAACAACCTCTTAGGATAATTCTCCTACTGTAAATTTGTGGTCTATGGTAAGGAGACCGCTCAGGATGTCAATCTGCTCTATAGGAATTTAAGGCTGACCAGTGCGTCTCATTCCCCTATATTATCTGTTAACCATTATTAATCTATTTATTATAGCAATTACAAAGTATGGCATATTAAAAAAATGTATGACTTTAACACCACAGAACAACAATCTTTCTAAGCAGATAGACTGTTTTTTGCACTCTACTCATCGACAACATCGCCACATCAAAACTCCCATATCCTATTTGCGCATGCACCCGTCTGCGAGTTCCAACGTTATGATGACACTATTTAATTTACAACCATCGTATATATATATTGTATATAGAAATTCATTTATTGTAACAACATCATTTAATTGGAGCTTGATGCAGATAAATATTTTCAATTCTTTCCTATTTGATAAAATTTGTCAGAAGGCGATTTTCCAAAAATTTCAGTTATAGATTGTATATATTATGAGAATGTCCTTTTCTAAGGCATTCATTACTCCATGATTGAGTTAATCTCATAATGTTATTAAAGTTGAACACATTCACTGCTGAATATTATTTTTTAATCCAATTGAAAAACATGGGAGCAGTTTTCATTAGTGGAAGAAAAATAGTACAATATTTTTCAAGATGCATTTTGTTTAAATGGGATTTATAAATTCATATCTATAAACAAATGTTTGGTGTTGAAAATGACTATTAGCACTGGTTTTGGGACTATAAAACCCTCCAAAGTTGCTACTAATTTCAATACACACATGAAGTGTTAATAAACTTTAAAAGTGATAGCTTTAAAAATTATTTGTATTGTGAAGTAAATAAAATATGCCACAGTAGAACGTAAAAAAGACATTAATTGCTTAAGATTAGATGAAATAAATTAAATATAATATACATTGAAAAAATATAAAATGTTATAAAAAATGAAATTATTTAATCAAATATTTCGTACTTTGTTAATTTATGCCAGTTCGTTAAAAAAGTTAAGTGTATCCAGTAAACGCACTTATTATCAAAATCACTGAGATGCAAAATGAGTAAAAATTGACAAATACTGCCTTGATTGACACAAATTGTTGCAGGAAAGGAGAAAATACATTTATTTGTAAGACATAATAAAGAATTGCATGGAAAAAATTGATTTTTCATAATTTATAAAATAACATCATTGTTCCATTAACAAAAAGTTTAAGTACATAACAAAAACATGATTCTATTAAAATATAAGAATAATCACCATCTGCATTGACAACGTCTGACGTTCCTTTCAAGGAGAAAAGTGTCTCTGATCAACCATCGTATCTTCAAATAATCAACATATATCGCTTATATCATTTATCGTTTAATAACATATATCGTTTAATCAATAATATCGTTTCTCCTGTAGAGCAGTTTCTAAATTATAAATAGGCTAAGAAAAGAGCACACCAAAGTGCCGATTAAAGAATTCTAAACATTTAAAATGGTGTTTAAGTCAGATGACTTTTCACGCACAATATGCACACTCCTCTCACACATCACAGTCATTGGTCAACTTTACGGGAGAATGCCATTATTATTTTACCTGATAGCCAAGTCAGGATAATCAGAAGACGGTAACAGCTGGAGTTGCTGCGGATATGTGATTATGCTTTACTAATGTTTCTATGTCAGAGCTGTAAATCTAGAAAGAGTTCATGCATAAGAAAACTGAAACACAATATTATAAAAAAAAGAAGTGAGTAAAGTTTAGTTGTACTATTACAAAGCATAGTATTAAAGTACGTCAATGTTAAATAGTAGTTTAACTACATTGAGATTTTATGTAAATATTTGTAAGATTATATATTAACAGTGGCAAGATTAATTTTTTATTTTTTCCGTGAAAACTAATTTTGTATACTATTCGGGTAATATATAGTGTTTTTCTATCTGTATCTCTCTCTCTTTCTCTCTCACACAAACACACTTACATTTCTCCAGGGGCATTCATCACATTCTATATTAAAAAATTAACAAAATTATTGAGGTAGACTAAAAAAATTGGATTTCATTTAATAACAATTGTAATCATGTCTGAAATATGAAGCTGAAAGAAATAGTTATTCAAAGGTATGATATAGTTTTGATTTACTCATCACAATTAATATTTGAATAGGGAGGATGAAAAGTAATTACTTTCGAAACATAATTGACAGAAAACAATTAATTTCCAAAACACAGTTTTCTAATGCACTTATAATGTTATATTAAATAAACTTTTCTGAGTCATTTATCATGAAAATTTGTTCATTTCTACATATTCTTGAGTATGACTTCTTAAAAGAAACACACACCAAGTGTTTTAGATAGTTGAAATATTTAATTTCATTGCAGAAGCATCAGGTTATAACGTAATTGCATTTCTATTAATGAAAATAAATAAAATTTATATTTTTTACTCATAGGAAAACTATGCCACTTTAAATTTTACTTGACAATATAGTTTCAGTTTCAAAATATTAAAATTAATTATGTGAGTTAGTAGTTTATTTATAAGAAAAAGGTAAAGATTTACGTTATACTCTACCAGTAAACATTAAAGGGTGACACATATCAAACACAATTTCTTAAAAAATGGACTTCTAACGAAAAGTACTTTCAATAGTATATTTTATATAAGAGAGATTTAGCGTACCTGACTTCAGATGGGTGGGACCTGGGTTCGAATCCTGGCATGGATGTACTTTCTCTCTCTTTCTTGTCTTTGTGTGTGAATGGTTGCCTACCCTATAAACGGGTACCTATGGCATGTGTGTACTGTGTGTCTGATCCTGGGTTCAAATCGATCAAGTATCGAAGTTGTCGAACAACTTTCTGAATTAACACTTGTAAGCAAGAGAATTTTCTTTCTTGCGACACATGTCACTGACCATTTCTCCAAAAATCCGTACTCTTCGGGTGTTCGGCTGTTGAAGATGCTCCTAGAATAACATTCAAGACACAGTAACCAGCCATTTCTCTGCTTATATAATAAAAACACATAATACTTTTTATTATGCTTCAGAGAATAGACTTTTAAAAATTTACTTATCTCACCAAAATGTTATTTATTTTTACTTGCTTTTTAAATGATGGTATTTAAAAGATTAGTAAATCTTGTCACCTTAACTGTAATAAAATTTCCCATACTGAATCTATTAAATGAGGTCAACCTATATTTCTACTATTTTAAACTTCACATTTCGAATCATTAATGTTTTGCTTATATTGAATATTTTGGCAATAAAATAAATTTTTCCTAAATAAATAGAAAAGCAACTAATGGACTCAGAAAAACTAAATTGCTATTATTTTCTTAAAATAGTATTATCACAATTTTATTTTAAAGAATATATGTACTTCTCTTATTTAATGAAAATCTTTATAAACAATTTTATGAAGAGTTTAGCGGTTAAGATCATCAAATCTCTACGTGCAAAATTTTTTCCGAAGTGAATCTTTTTACCTTTACTAATTGCATTTTTTGTTTTTAGTGAGATCATACTTTTAGATTTACCTTATCTTTCTACATTTTCTGTATTATTTTTTTTAATTAAATATAAAAAAAATTAAAAGTCTAAGTACAGATTTTTTTCTAACAAAAAATTAATATTTGTCTTCTTTTATTCTTTTATAATGTCATACTTTTCAACAAATTAAAATCCATACATCAATAAAGGGCCAAGATTTAAGTGATTAAAGGCTTTAAAATATTCTCTCTCTGAAAAGTAATTAATGTGCTTAAATTATCCTTTTGAGTTAGTTGCGAATTATTTTTCAATACGGATTACTAAATAATTCCAACTCTCTTTTCACCAAAAGGTAATAATTTGTATTTTTTCACTGCTATATATTGCTTCTAAATTTTTATTCAATAGAATGTTTTCACTACGTTTATTTTTCCTAATTTTAATTTAAAAAATAAAATTCACTTTTATGAAATTTGAGAGCCTTTAAAATAATTATTTACACAAGCTCTTCTAATTTTCTTTTAAATATAAAAACCTTCGGTGTTGGTGAAGTATTGAATATGTCAATTTTGGAGCTCATAAAAATTGGTTGTTAGGAACTTGATGGCAAACAAAAAATTAGCATTAATTAATGATTTACAATGTAGAGGGCATTGACCATTAATTCACATAAATATTTCTAAAAACTTTATAATCTTATTTTGTTAAGCTATAACTTTATAATCTTATTTGTTACTCAAGTCTAACGATATGAGTTCTTAAACATATGTAACTTTTTTTATTGAAACTGGTTTAACAAACCATTTACTATTTGATGGAGGAAAAGAATAACATCTTTAATGAGCTATAACTCGGAAACTTTTTTTCATGGAAAACTGGTTTAACAAACCATTTACTATTTGATAGAGAAAAAAATTAATATCTTTAATGTGCTATAATTCAGGAAACTTTTTTCTTGGAAACAGTGTCGCCGCTTGTGTATTAGGCGCCCTTGTTCAAATTGAAATTTGGTGACCCTTTATAGAATTCTATTGTACTCTTATAAAGTGCTGCAAATTAAGTTAAATATTCTTTTATATCGTATTCACAAATTGACTTTCGAACTGAGAAGCTTTAAAATTATAATATTAAAACACGTTTGTCTTAATGTTCTTTATTATTTCATAAATTTTGAAAAACAAAGCAAATAAAACTTTTTTAAAAAAAATTCAAATATTGATTTTCTTAGCTTTAGCAGCTACAAACGCTCGTTTAATTTATCTAAAATTTCACTCTCTAGGAATACATTTGACAAATCAAATAAACTCTCTTGCACCATTGTAGATGGCATGTAGTTTTTTATTATTTTAAAATTTGAAAAACTTCGTTCCCCAGCAGCCACCAAAACTGACAGAGCTAAAGAAATCCGTAAAGCTATTGCAATATTTGGAAATGCATAAGATTGTTTTTCTAAATATAGTTTAAAATATCAATAGAGGTGACAATCTCCTCTTTGGTAAAACATGACAAAGATTTTATTTCTTCGAACAAATTTAATCCATCAATGAGCTTTTTATTTTTAAGATCTGTTAATTTTTGTTCTAATTCTTTAGAATGTTTTAAAATTTCATTGTCACTTCAGTTTTAAATTAAGTATATGATGTAATACGTTAAAGTAGTTGAAATGTTCTTTTAATTGACTGAATATCTTTCAGAAATTGAAGAAATAGCAGTGTTTAATATTATATTGTAAAATTCTATGCTAAATTTTTGACTTGGATTGTGTGTTGATTAGTTCGTTGGTTTGTTCATCTTGAGATAGTTTCTTTTTAAACATGTTTTAACTTTGTGGAAAATCAGAATCCACCCCCAAATATTCAGCAACGATACATGTATTGGTAATTGCATGTGCAGACGCTTCATCTGATCTAAGATTATTTAATTCTGATATAAGATTTTGTAAATTGTCAGTCACGATTTGTAAATCCCATTCAGAATTTTGCATTATATATTCTATATACCACATTTACTAAATTTAAAATATAATGCCAAATGTTAATGGAACAAATGAATTTAAACTATGAAACCTTCTGAATCAAATTCTTTGCTTGAGTTCTTGATTCTATGTCTCTTATTTGATCTTCTTGAATGTTTATAAACGCTATCAAAATTCCCTTCAAATTATTTTTAAATGGTCTTAAAGCTTGAATTCTACTTTTTCATCTAGTGTTGGAGAGTATCTCTAAAGTTAAATTTTCTACATACTGTTGCAAAATAGATTAACGTTTAACGGATGAAGAAAAGTAGTTGTAAAATTCCTGTATTACCCCGAAAAAATTAAGTGTTGCGAAGAAAATTTATCTGCATCATATACAACTAAATTTAGAGAATGGGCAGAGCAGGGGATATAGAGTACACTTGGATCATTTTCAATAATTTTTTGTTGCAATCCTTTGTGCTTTCCTCTCATATTAGCACTATTATTGTAAGATTGGCCTCGTAAATCTGATAAATTTAATTCTAATGATTTTAAATGTCCATTTATGAGTTCAAGCAGTCCCTGTCCAGTAGTGTCGTTGACATATTGAAATATTGAGAAATATTCTTCAATTTGGGCTTTATTAGATTCCTCGCTCTTATCAACAAATCGAATTACAACAGTCCAATCTTCGGTGTAACAAACACCAGGTATAATATTCAGAATTATTTTGACAACTTAATCATATGTAATAAATGGTTTTTAATTCCTTTTGAAATAATACGTGCTTACATTTTCATTCTGAATTTGATTCCGTAAGTAATGAGAAATGATCTACTTTTTTCTCCTGAAAATTTATTTCAGAGAATTTAGTGTGAAATATTTTTCTTCCTTCTGCTGATTCAAAATATTTAAATAAATGAAGCCAATATAATATTAAAAAGCATTTATTATAAGCAACTGAAATATCGAAAACATCTTAGGTACATAATAATTATAAACTTTGAATAAAAAAAAGCTATAATCATTAGTAATTTTTTCAGAAATTTTTTGGATTATTTGGAAATTGTAATTGTGTATATCAGAAATAGATAAAGCAAATTCTGACAAATTAAGGGGAAGATATATCTGAGCTTTATAGAAACAAATAAAATGTTGCTTTTTGAATTATTGTGTTACCCCTATAAATGTTGTATGTTGAAAGATAAAAATTTTTCTTGGTGAATTGTTTCTTTCTATGATTCTTTAATGCTATGAAAATACTAATAATATATCTAGATTGTTTACTTATCTCTCAAACATAATCCTATTTTTTGAATCAATTATAAATAAAAACCGATTTGAAAACAATTAATCACAATACTTTGCGTGCGAAGTAATTCACAGATTGTAAGCACTTAATGAGTCGCGACTACGTATATGATTAAAAATAAATGTATTCCGTGTTAATTCAAGGGCATACACACAAGGTGGTGCCGCCACCGTGCATGTGTGCCCTTGAATGTAAAAATCAGCATTCCGTAATCTGGCTTTCGTGGCAGTTTACGAAATACTGATTCTTACATGGCCCTTTTAGGAACTAAAATCGTAAACTAGACCTTAAATAGGTATCTGGTTTACCTCACAAAGCGTAACTGAATTTAAAATGAAAAGACTGAATAAATTTGTGTGTAGTAATCCTAATAAAGTTTTTCAGAAATGACAGCCACTTGACGGAGTCGAATAAGCCCAAAATTGAGTTGTCTTACCACATGCAAAAATACCAAGGAAAAAGACTATTAAATAAAGGAAAAAAATAGAAAATAAAATATAGTAAACTACATGTGTGTGGAAAGTCATGAAAATATATTTCAGTTGAGAATAAAATAATAATTTTGAATGGATAGTTTTAGTTGCCACATTTAAAAAATGTACGTATATTATCATTGCAAAAAAAGAAAAAAAGAAAACTAAACAACGTCTTAAAGCCGCAACAGCTTCTCAGCATATAAGGAATATATATATATAAATATATGCTGACACAAAATATTTCCAATTTCTGTTGTTACTTGTTGCAAATTCTTAGATTTTTAATATGTTCCGTGTAGTAATGCGAATTCCACACTGAATTTGTTTTTAGTGTTCATATCAACAATCAAATTTTGTTTTACACAAACGAAAACAACCACCAAAAATGAAAATAAAAGTAAAACAAAATTGAAATATAAAATGAAAATGAAATCTCACTTTATTGCTTAAAAGATATAAAACATAAAAAATTGCAAGGGTATAATTGATAATCCTCATTTAAGTAACATTAAATTAAAAAAAAGCTATAAATACCATAAATTTGGCCACCCCCACATGGTGGTCCAGCATGCAGGTATTTACCAACTATAATTTTATATTTAATTGCAGTCGTACATCTAATTAATGCTATTTTCCTATTATTTGAAAATCACTATAACGCTCATATTGTAACTAAAGAATCAAATGCAAACACTATTTGTAGTGGAAACTAAAATGTCTCTAAACTAAAAATTAAAATGAAACTAAAATATTATTTGATACCAAAAGATGAAAATTATTAATGGAACATTTTTATGAAATTCTTTACAATAATCTTACTTCTATGACTTTAAATGGATAGTTAAAATCTTTTTTCAAATAATATAATTTAACATGGACAAATCAAAACAATTGTAATATTTGAATCTTAAAATCTATTTTTTAAATGAAAATAGATAAATTTAAGATAAAAATATATATCGGACCGATGATTTCGACGAAATTCTTGTTTTCTGGAATTTCATATTTTCTTCCTTGAATGTCATAAGTAAACACACACTTTCTTTCATATTTCCCATCCCAGGTGATTATTCAATGCAATGGAATTTTTTTTAAGAGGAAGTGATTTCCGAAAAATTCTCTTTTTTCGGTTGTCATCTTATAGACTGAAAATCAAGCAAGCTGACTCCAAAGAAAAAATTCTTTGGAGTTACGTAAGTGGAGTAGTATGTAAAGCTCAGTTTTCTGAAACAAAAGCAATTTTTATGCTGGTTCGTTATATTATATACTAGTTGTTATACTGGAATTTTAAGCACCAGAAATTTCCTGTAGGCGTGATAGCAGTTTTGTATTTTCACATTAAATTTAAAATACACAGAAGTTTATATTCTTAGAAATTTAAACAATCTTCGATTGAAATAAAATAGGATTATAATTTTATCACCGGCGTTTAGCAGGCACAAATGGATTTCATCTCAAACTGTTGCATATATAGGAGTTCTAATATAGAAAAAATTCTGGAAATCATATCATACTTTTATAATTTAATACCTTTAGTAGTTTAGTAATTTCAAGAGAGTTTTGTTTTCCATATTAGGTGAATTTTATTGGCTTCGTTGCAAAAATACTCCCCTTATAAATGATGTTATTTTAAATGTAAAATAGTAAGTTTATATATTTCATTAACTAACATAGTTATGTAATTACGTTAAAACTATAATGATAATGTGTATAAATAACATATTGATTCTACGTTATAATACTAGCTTAAAAATTATTCCGAATATGTGATTTGATTTAATCTGTATACATCTTCATTTATAAGGAAAATATCTGTATATTGAATTAATAATTTAGTAAATCATGTAAAAGGTACAATATTTTTAAATTATACATGTTAAACTTTAGAATATTTTAAAAAGATTACTAATAAATTAAATCAACTGTGTGTGATGCATACTTAACTAAAAATGCGCGTATTTTCGTAGTAACATAAATAATGAGTTAAACGGGGTTCAGAACAAACTAATTAAATTGGTGTGTTGATATCTGAATAGTTTTAATCAATTTTTGAGTGCTATTGCACTAGTAACCAATTCGTTTCATGTATACCAAGTATCTTAGCAAAAAAAGATGAATGACAAAATTATTCACATACACAAGTTATCTACCTCGGTTATAATTTCATTTTTTCATCATAAAAAATGAAAATTAAGAGATTTCTGGGAGATGATTCAACTCTGAGCTCATTCCAGTTATTGGCATTAATGTATAATATTAGTATTATATATTTCTTGAGTTATGGCTACATTTTTTTCAGTTTTATGGGGTAAGACAATATTTCTTCAATTATGGCCATCTTTATCAGTTTGACTAATATGTTATAACTAGGTTAGCCTCTTTTTTAAAATTTATGCATCTATTTCTCAAAAACTGATAAAATGAGAAACATAAAATTAGTACACACGCTTTTGATGTAAAATATTTCGTACATTTTGGAAGAGACTGTTATCAATGGAAATCACCAATAAAAACAAAGGACATGACCATATAATCTCATGCCAAATCATGGTTAAAGTTATTTTTTTAGAAAAAGACTAATAACTAAAAAAAACTAATAATATCATAATTGCATTTAGTAAAGCTTGATTAATTTTTAAAGAAATTAGATAAAAGGACTTCGAGAGGTTCATTTATTCCGATGAAATCATATTTGCTTAAATAAGAAAAAAACATTTTTGCAAATTTGGACAACAACAACTTAAAACAATTTAATTACAGATTTTAAGTTATGAAGAAATTATAGCATTTTTTAAAAATTGAATCTTTAATTACAAAAATTAACAAAATGAGATACCAAATTTATTAGACTATCGGGGCAACAGGATTCAAAGATTTCTTTCACCATGAATGAAAGCAATTTTCAAAAAGATGGATATTTCGATTAAAATCAAATCACTTTGTTAAATCAAATAGTTAACATTATTTTGATAAGTAACTTAGAATTAATTAAATTAATGGGTTTCGTGCGGGTAAACATTCTCCCTGAGATTATTCAAGTTATTAAATTTAAAACATTGAATTTATTATTTAGTGTAATATTATTAAATACTTGATTTACTACTCAACTTTCCTATAAATATAAAATATGTAGACATGGTTAAATTTAACTCCAAATCTTGGATGCAATTAACCTAATGAATTTGCACAGGGAAAATTCATCGCTATGGGAAAATTTCAGTTTATAGTTTTTTTACACATTATTACTTTCGTGTTCTTTCCTGTCTATCTAAAACGAGAAGTGTTCACTTGTTTGAAAAGTCCATATCCATATTTCAAAAGTAAAAACATAAAATTTATTACATAGCCTCTGTAGAAGCAAAATAAGATAGATGCAACAAAAGAATGTTTCATTGATCATGGGTAACAGCCGTTCCAGTTGTTCCGGGAAATGTAGGCGATACCATGTAGAACCATATGATTCAATTGAACTCCAAAAGTAAATTAGAGTCGTTACTATTTATAAATTATTGATTTTTAGGAGTATAATTCCTCTCTAAAATCCATTCCTAATTTCCATCATAAAATTTATTTATGTTCCTAAAGTTTTAAATAAATCCTTTCTTTTTAAATGTTTCTTTTTAATGTATCATTTGAGATTTTTTAATATGCATCTCTATTAATTTCAAACAATATTAAATTGGAAATCCTAAGACTTGAAAACAGTTTCTATAGTTTGAACAAAATATAACTATCCAGTAGAGATTTTGATAGCTATAGAAAGCAGCTTATCTAGTAGAAACTATTGTCCACCAAAGAAAGTGAACTTTGCTTTTGTAGGTAGAACAGAAGACAACTAAATATAAAAAATTTCATTCTCAATGTAATTGAGGAAACCAAGTAAAAGCCCCTTTCAAAAAATTGTGGACATTGTCATGTAATCACATGTAAAATTTTATGGTTGAACTTAATAAATTTTAATAATTAGAGCATTATAAATTTCTTAGTGGTATTAACTATTAAATTTAGGGTATTAAACTATTATATTTCGTCGGTGTAGTTCTACTGTAATCATCTAAAATATTAGTTTTAGAATATAAAATTCATTTTATAGATTATTGTCAATCTTCTCAATAACGGTTATAAATTGTTATTTAACTATAGATGGAAATGTGTCCAAGCATACCACTTACGTCAGTAATTTTATTAATAAGGAACTAAATAATTTTATATAAAAATATTAAATTATTTGGTTGAACCCTTGACTATATACGTAAACAATTTAAATATAATTAAAAAAATACATTCTTTAGTTGGAAATTCACATCATGTTCATTCCAAACAATAATTTTAGTATTATCGTTTGGAATGGACATGGTATATAGAAAAATATATTTTCTCAGCTACGACTAATCTTCCCTTTTTAGTTTGACATTAACATGGGATAGGTTCACTATTTGAAAACATTTACCATTTTGTTTCAAAAACCAATTAAAGGGGCAGCATAAAATTTGTAAACTGCATCTCTAGGTATAAAAGAACATAACTAAGACGAATATTTTGGCTATATTGCTTAAAGTATATCTAGAGGGAATTACTTCCAAAATAAGAGGGCGATATAGCATAATATCATTGAAATCATGATTATGCATAACCCAAAATATTTACAATACATATGTAAATATTTTGAGTTATATATAATCGTTTGATTGTATGTAATTCCTTCAGACAAATGATAGTTCCTTAAAAACACAATTTGCTTCCTTGAGATGTTTCTGGGATTTAACTTATATTTCTCATGTCAAGAATTTTTATTGAGATTTGGGTACATTCTACTTAAAAAACATTTTGGAATTTCAGAATGTGGCAAACTTAAAAAGTGATACACAGCCTTTATAGATGTAACAGAAAATAGGTAAGAAAATTTTATTGGCCATAAAAGGTAATTTTTCTAGCAGAAACCGTTTCCAAAATAACTGTAAGATACCCTGTAAGCACTTCTAAAATATATAAGTTTAAAACTTTGTAATACAAATAAGCTTAAAATTTAATTTAGATCTAATTAATTGAATGGGTTCCATTTCGGTAAATCACCCGTTAAGAAAATACGAACTATTTATTTTAACATCTAAAATTAGTTATAATCAACTTACAGTTTACTTTTATAATAACATAGGAAGCATTTTTTAAAAAATGCTCCACTTTATTTCAAAAATTGTGTGTAGATATAACAGAAAATAATGTAGATCATTTCATTCGTAATGGTGTTACATGGTCACAAGCGCTTTAATTAAGAGTATATCGAGCAGAAACTACTTCTAATGAAAGTGGATCTTATCACCTAATCCCTTTCAAAATCATATCTCAACAAGTAAATTATATGCAATTAAGTGAAGGAGAACTTTTCGGGAATAAATTCACCCCTCTTACTCAGATTATATAAAATATTAATTTTACTATACAAAAAATATACTTTATTTATGCCCAAATTTCTTATTAGACAAATACGTTATTATGGAAACTTACGTTATTTAGAAAATTGAGTCCCTCTATATAATAAATTAATAAAGTGAGAAATACAAAACTTAAAACACAAAGGTTCTGTTTGACAGCAAAAAGTTGTTAACAAAAAAATTTCATTGACCAGTGATAGGAGAGCAAATCATAATACTAATAAATCAATTTCTCAAATTACGAACATTAATAAATAATTCTATGTAGAATCATATGTTATAACCTAAATCCAAAATATCTCTGATTTAATTAAACTATTTGGTTTCGTTGAAAATAATTACCATCTTAATACCATTTCAGATATTACTTTTAATTTGTAAACAATGTTTCTCAAGTTAATGCCAAATTTCCCGAACCGACTTGTATGTTACTAAGGGATTAACCACTTTTTAAAAAATTAGACATTTATTTTTTGAAAATAAGCAAAGTGAGAAGTATACTCTTTGTACGAAAATGTTCTTGGATACAACAGAAACTGAAAGCTTTATCAATAAAGAAAAAGTCAGAATGTATGCATTTCCGCATTAATAAAGCTTCCAGTTCAGATCACTACAAAAAAAAAAAAAAAGAGTGGGGTCTACTATCTGCAATTCCATGCAAAATCATATCCCATAAAAAGGTAGAATAAGTGAAACAGAAGAAAGTATAGAACTTCATTCGCTTTGGAATTAAAAGCTGCAAGTAAAAACCCTTTTAAAAAAGATGAACAATTAACATAATCCTACGCAAAATCAAATGATTTAATCTAACTCCAAAAAATAGCCCACATGTCGTTATATTAATGGTAAACATAATGATTTTGAAATTTAATATAATTTTTTGCAATTGAGAAAAAATAAAATAGAATTAAAGTTATCTGATACATGGAATTCATGAAAACTTTTATAGAGATATTAAAATATGTATTTTGTCGGATTTAAAAGTAGATAATTTTTTAACTTTATTTAAATGCACCTGCCTGAGAATTTATGCAATAATTTATACACACACACACACACACACACACACACACACACACACACACAGGGACACACACACACACACACACACACATATATATATATATATATATATATATATGTAATTAATTGATAAGTATTGTTAATTGGTAAATGTGAAAAATTTGACAACGCGAATTGGGAGGAGTAACGTCGATGGAAGTTATGTTAGCATACACCACCTAAACTACCTTCCGGGAGGTTTTTTGTTATTTTTAAAATCTTTTTAGAAATACAACAATTATCAAAATTTCTTAAAATTATTCAAACTTTTATTTTAATTTGAATGAGAGCAAATTTTTCTGATGTATTATATATATATATATAGCTTCAGTTTTAATATGAAATCTGCTATACAGCGTTCGAAAATTGATTAAAAATTAATAATAAATTAATTAAAATTAGTGTTCATGTTAATTAACTTATACTCATGTAGTTAATTAATTTACATGAGTATGAATGACTGATTATGCTCTAAATGAAAGAAAAATAACTTTGCTAAATCGTTAAGAGCTATTGTTATAACATATACATTTAAAATAAAATGTATAAAGTATGCTAATTTTGCAAGTTGATGTTGTTGTTGAATAATATATAGATACAGATCATTTTTTTAATTCCATTTAAATGCTCTTTAATGTATTTTAATTACAAAAATGAATGATAGTTTTTTAATTAAATTATCTCTTTAGATAGGTAAAGTTATTAATTTTTATTCATTTCTGTATAGGTTTGTGGTATTCAAAAAATATTTATAAAATGGGAGAATTATAAACTAATATAAGAGTTTGTACTTATTATTTTTTTTGTAGTAAGATTTAAGTATAATCTCTTCTTTAATTAAAATTGGGGAAGGCCCACAGTCTCTTGAAAAGTAGGAAATAAAAATTGCTTTTTTTGTGCAGGTATATCAGTGAAGAAAAATTCAAAGAAATTATGGAATACCTGTTTTGTATCTCGAATATACTGCGCAATGTTATTGGAATATCTTGCAATAATGCAATGCATACCTCCATAATTCTTGCAACAGATTGGTACAATCATCTAAAATGCATTCTAATTAAATGAGATTCAATGCAATAAAATGTAATTATTGTGCTTTTATACTGGGATGAGACATTTTTTTTTATTTCAGCATTTTCCGATAAGCTGTTTGAGCTTTGAAATTCGTACTAGCAATTATGCTCATGTTGGATCTAACCCGACTCCAGGTAAGATTCTGTTCAAGTATGATTAGTGTATTAAAAATATGCATAAGGTGGAAAATTATTTCAATAATTGTCTGAGTACTTTAGGTTAATTATTATTGATCTTTGAAGTAGAATCCCAAATATTTAATTGAAAATCATATTTTAAAAGAATATATATATATATATATATATATATATATATATTTTAGTATTGAAAATAAGTAAATATATTTCGACAAATGTAATTTACTGAAGAATTAAATGAGATTCTCCAGTTGCGATATTTTCATTTGATTACATTTTATAATTATAAGCTTCACTTATTTTCTTATATGCATTTACGTTATCAAAAGAATTGTTTAGCTTATGAAAATGTTTTAGATATAGCTTATTCGCTTTTTTATCAGGAATCAAATGCTTAATTAATTAAAAAAACTCCACATTTTTTTCCTATTTTTTTTAATTACTTTCCTAAGAATAAGGCGCTAGATGGCGCTGCGCCTTTTAAGTATTTCCTCTCAGAAGTACTCGCTCCAGATGAGTGAACAGTGATAACAGAAAAGCGCGTGTTTCAGAGTGTTTCTCCGCGATGCAGGTGAGTTAGTGAAAGTCCTTTGTTTCTAAACATTTGATCCTTAATTTATTTAAAATACTGCTTAAGAATAGAGTGTTCTTTTTGGACTAGTTATAAAAACGTTTCAGAAAAATTTGGATTTGTTTATAAAAACAGTATCCGCAGTTTTCAATTGTTTGAAAAACTTCTGAAAAGTTTAATGGAGGATTGAACGTATAATGAATGAAATGAATCGCAAAACAATATGAACTTATTAATGTAAAAATTCATTAAAAAATACCCAAATGCTTTAATTGAATACATTTCACTAGGTTATTTTTAACTTTATTAATATATATAAAACATCGAAATAATGAAAAAAAAATTTGAAATATGCTTGAATGTATTAAAATTTCTGAGTTAAAGACTGCACACACACATTACATTAAATATTCTGATTCATAATAAAGCATCTGTAAAAAGTTACCTACACGATTCTTCTTTGCAAAAGAAATAAAAGGTTAAAATCAAAAATAAGTAGATAATTAATTTCAGTTTTGGCAAAATAGTCGAATCTATAAAATAAATCATTAAGACTAAAATTCTAATTAAAAAAATAAACTTGCAAAAGATAATAACTATCTGAATTTTTGCAAGTTTTTTATAATTATATGCTTGAAAAATAAGAAATGTCAAAACAAATCAAAATTATCAAATCACTTAAAATTTTATAAAAAATAAATTATACCAAAAAATATTATCCTTTTCCCCAGTTTTTAAGTTTTAATTGTGCTTCTTTTAGAAAACTTCTTTGGTTCATAATTATGTAATCTTAATTATTTTTACATATAAAACTGGGTGAAATATTGAACTTTATTATCTTTTTACATTTTTCACTAAGGTATTATTTGATCTTTAAGAGGCTGTATAAAATAAAACTTAGAAGCATAGATAATGATTTTTCTCTCTTCATTTGCTTTCATTAATCATCAGTTTATTGGTAAACTGTATTTTCTTTCAACAATTATTAATTTGCTCATTCAAATAACTATTAATCAAAATTTAAGAAATTTTGATAAGAATTAAGATAAATTTTATCTGAATGTGAGATATGTCTCCTAAATTTCTAAATTTCTTAATTAGAGATGTTAAATTTGAAATACAAATTTAACATTTGTATCTCAAAATCAAAGCAATTTTTATGGAATAACTTGTCACAAAAATGACTAGTATTTTTGTTCAAGGAGTTATACCTATAAATAATCTAATATGCAATAAGAATTTTATGGCATTTTTGCACATTTTTTCTTGTTTTGTAATAATTGTGTACTGTCAAAAGTCATTTACTTAATTCTGTTCTGTACGTTTATTCATTCTGGAAATATTTGCTTCTTTATTGATTAATCTTATCACTTTGATTCTTAGGATATTAAAAATAAATAAATTTCAGTCATATAATACTACAATTTATATAATTTATTGTTATTTGAAAAAAAAATCCCTTTCCGAGAAACTAGTAGGTTGTGTGTATATTATCTTTCATAATTTGTAGATAAATTATGTATGCGAAATCTGCAGAATACAAAATATACAAATAGGAGATTTGTGATCATACAAATAAACAAAAGAATACGCATAGAACTTTTCCGTGAAGAGGATACTAATTCAGATAATGTGAAGTTTTATTTTCAAAATAAGTGTAAAAATCAAGTGTGAAAAAAGAGTGAACAATAATTTGATATCATGATTAAGTAATTAAGCTATAATATACGCAACCATATGTATATAAAAAGAAACTGTGTATTGAAATGAATGCTAAATGAATTCTTCATAAGCATAATAAATGTTTCACTTTTGTAAATAAATGTGATTTGTGAATTTAGTATACTTCAATAATATAAAAGAACATCTCTACAATTTTCCTTAGATAATGAGTATTTCTTGGATAATAAGTGTGTTCTCACAATCATTCTTCTAAGAAAACTTTTCTAAAACGCTAGTTAACATTTTAGTTATTCGAAATATTTGTATCATCGATGCAATTTAGTTTTAATTAAAATTTAAAATGATGTCAACTAATTTCAATGCAATTTTGAGTGAATATATCAATATTTTAAATAGTATTGTTTTAAATGTATGAAAGTAAGATTTGTGTAAAATATGCTCATTATTTTTGAGTGAAATGCATTCTAACATATTGTAAGGATAATGCAAATTGTAGTAAAGGCCTGTTTTTAAACATGATTAAAAATTTTCTTGATGAGATCAAATTTTTTTAAGTAATATATATTTTATCGTGTGAAGAAATAAATATAATAAATTTTCTTACTAAAGTAAAAAAAAAAAAAAAAAAAAAAAGAATAAAAATCCGTATTGTGATCTTGGGTATATTGCTCCCAAAAGTTAGAGCACAACAAACAATTTCATTAAGTTTGGAAAAACATTACTAATTGAATTAAATAGAACCTTATTTTATATTGATTTGTGTGAAAAAATTAACTATTTCGAACTTAAATTACATTAAACAGTCGCAAAATTATATATAATTTCATTCAGACCTATGAATGCTATATAACATTTTTATTTTAATTTTTTACACTAATTTAGTAAATAAAAGCAATTAACTTTATGCATTACATTTTCATGAAGACATTTTGATTTCTTTCTCTCTCTCTACACACTCATAATATGTATTTCTCTTTCATACATTATATAATGTCATGTCATGAAGATTTATATTTATTATTCTATCTGTAGAATACCTTAATTCCTAGATCTCTTTATAGTACATGATATATAACCAATTATACGTAGTACCGTTGTTTGTAGAAAGTTGCTTCGTTCGCATCCATTAGCCATCTTTGTATTTTTGTATGTTGCAAATAATTCCAACTCCAATTTAGTTTGCAACAATTTAATTTAATTTAACTAAATTAATTTAATTTAATTTAAATAACTATTATTGCAATAAAAAAGTATGAATTTAATGCAGTTGTAATTTCTAAATAGTAGTATGAAAAATATTTAAGGAGATTTTTATTTTATTCCTCATTTGTTTATAATCTAAGAAAAACTTAGTTTTTGAAACACTATTGATATATAATCGTGACGAAGTAAGAAGAAACCTTGTATGAATCCATTTGTTGCCGAGTGGTCACATTTTCGTTTTTTTAACTAAAACAATTCATTCCTAACGCTCTGGAACAAAATTGTCGCCATTATGATCTGCCGCGGACGAAATGCATTCCACGCTGCATATAAAGCATGTATCACTCAATAGCAGCTCTTACAAATTTGATCATGTTTTGTAATATTAAATATCAATTAAAATTTTTTCTAAAAAACGTTTTTCTGTTTTTTTTTATTATATTTTATTTGTTTTTAACAGTATGAAAAATTAGCTGTGCTAATAATTTTGATGAAATCAATATTAGTTTTGTAATTGTAAATAACAACATTTGTTTATTATAGAATTAAATATAAGATTTTATACTTAATCTTAACATGATATTTTTCGAGTATTTTGAGTCATATAAGGTTTTTTATTGTACTTATATGCTTATTTGTAGACTCATTATAATTACATGTTTTACATTAAATACGTCGTGCAGTATTTTGATTCTTTAATTACAATATTGCTTATAGAGAATTTATTTATTATGATTAATAAAAACCATAACTAATAATAGCAAATTAAAAAAAGCTTCTTTTAATTTAACAAAAAAATTTAAAATTGGACTCATTTTAATTCAATTATTTACTGAAACAAGACTTCATGCTCCTTTCTGACTTATATTTAGTAATCGAAGATACATTTCTGTTTTCCAATGATTTACCTCTTTGATTGGTTCTTGGGAATTTTCTGGTTTCTAATTTGTGATGTACTTTCATACATGGCACACTAACTATCCAAAGTCCTGTTGAAAGAGAATCGACTCTGAGTATCTCAAAACTATTTTAGTAAACTGAACTATCTATTATGCAGTATCAAAATAGCATGTACAATATAATGATAGCATTAAATTAAATTCAGTTGCAATACTAATGAATTTAAATGATTCATAGGCCATGTCATTTTGTTGCAAAACAAATTTAATGATTAAAATATTTTAAAGTATTTTGCAATAAAATATTGAAAATGTTTTTCGAGTTAAGGGATTTGATTCAAATTATGTAATTAATTTTCATTAATATTCATTTTTAATGAAAATAATTTTTTTTTAACTGAGAATATCCGCTAACATTTTAAATAATAATTATGTACATATAAATGAAAATTGCTATTGGAAAGCCTAATGTAAAGAGAACTTGATTTTTTAGAATTATATTTTCAGCCTTATAACAATTATAAAATGCTCAAATAAAATTCCTTAAATCTCATTTTTTGTAATTATTAAAAACATAACTTTACATTGAAATTTTAAGAATTTTGGCTACTTTTGATATTTATTTGCTTCCATTAGAAAAAATAGAGTGGATATAGATCTACCAGAAGTTTGAAGTAAAGAGAAAATAAGAAAATTCGTAACATTTATAAAACATATGTGTAGATTCTGATCGATGAAAAGCACCGACTACAAAAAGTTGAATGTTTTAATAACAAGAATTGAAGCTCAAACGCTCACGAATCCGAGAACATTTTTTTTCTTTCTTTTAAATAGTAAAAAAAGCTTTTCAGCAACTTATGTAAGGAATAAAATTATTAAACTTATATATACAACTTATAACTTATATAAGTATATAAGCAATTGCTGTTATATATATATATATATATATATATATATATATATATATATATATAT
>JAPDSC010067202.1:1349906-1412734 GCA_026290005.1 Latrodectus geometricus
TATATATATATATATATATATATATATATATATATATATATATATATGTTAAATGAATACATTTTGAAATGTTTTCAGAAAGTTTAAAATTTAAGTTTTATTATTAAGTTGATTTAATTTTTTTTTATTATGAATTTCATTAAAGCAGTAGATTTCTTATTGCAACAAAAAAGCTGTTGAATTCTATTACACATTCCAAAGATAATGCTGAATTTAGTGGCAGTAATTCAAGAAAAACAGCTTTATTTACATAAATTTCATTAATATATAATAGATAAATTTTATTAATATGTAGAATTTATTAAGATACAACTTTATTAAAATGTTCATTTAAAGGATTGAAGCTGGTACGTAACTATATTTCAGATATTATTTTAAGTATATTTTTCTGGTCGATAAAATCATAAAAACCCAACAAGTTATATTTAGAAAATGAAACAAATTTTCTGGAATAAGTGTTTGCGATTGTGCATTTAAAACAAGCCTTTTGATCAAGCAATTTTGATTAGAATTTTTTAATTTATATTTATATGCGTAAATAAATTTGATTCTCAACAAAACTTGATAAAGTTGAATAAAATATTAAAAAGATAGAAATGTAATGAGAGAGTTTTGCTTATTTTAAGTAAGAAATACAGATATATTTGTGAAGATATTACTTATTAGGAAATGATTGCTTTCTAAACGGTAGCATTGTTTTATTATGAAAATTTCTTGAAAAAAATCTCTATAATTGTTAAAATATATATTTAATATTGCTAAACTTGGTTTCAGCTAAATAACTAATATTAAGGGAAAGCCCCAAAAATTAAATACAGTTCTCAAAAGCATATATTAATTTTTTACAAAGAATTGTACTTTACCAATTATTTTAGAAATTTTTTCGAAAACTTATATTCATTTTTTCTGAACCAAAGAGCAAGCTCTTCGAAGTGGAATTCAATTCCATTTACTGCTGAGCAAAAGGATTTTACATTTGTGCTTTTTGATTAGATAGATGAGTGAAAAAATTCCTTCCCTTGTGACACACTGTCTATGGAAAGTTCTTCCAGACACTCTGGTTATGTTCAAATGTTTAAAATGAATTTCAGGAGCATATGTAGGGTGAATAGAATTGAGTTTTAGGTGTTTTTTGCTTTGCGATACGTGTCTCCGGTTAATTACTTTCAGAACGCAAACCATAGAGCATGACCTTACACGTGGCTTTCAGTTCTTCATCTATTCACTATGTAATCTTATTTGTTTTTTTTTCTTCTCATTGTGCTCACTTATAGGATCAGACTCTTACAAGTAAGTAGTCCTAGGTTTGACACCAACTATTGTTGAAGGACGGAAGATGTATATTGATTATATGTTTATATATCGAGGTTGTTGCACCAGCATGTTACCCTGTACCTAGCCCTAAGTTGGGCTCTACCAGTTAGAAAGAAGTAGTCCGGTGGAAGTCTTCGTAATTTAGAAGCAGAGATCAAGCAGAACACTCCCCAATACTTGACCTGCCAGTCCCAGAGATATCATTTCACATGGAGGACATTGAAACCACGACATTTTTAAAGTTCTCCAGCCGCCATTAGAGAACACGATGGATGTTTATTTGGGTCGGGATTTAAACTCACTACCTACCAATAATGAGAACGATTCCCTAACCAACCAGGCCACCGCGGCCTTTTATTTATCTAGGTAAATGCTTGGGAGTTTTTCGATTTTCTTAATGAGCTGCATATGAATACAGTCTTCAATTTACGAAAGCCTTCCTTGGATTCATGTCTGGATAACATGCTGGCCATTCTATTTGTACGATTCCTTTCTCGAAAAGGAAATCCTCCACCAGATTAGCACGATGTGGCCTGCAGTTATCGTCCATTAAAATGAAGTCATCTCCGATTATTGCAGCGTAAGGGACTGCAATAGGTCTGAGGATCTCATCTTTACATCGGCGACCAGTCAGAGGTCCATCTCGAATGATATAGAGGTTTGTGTGCCCGTCAATGGAGATGCCACCATTTACAAACACTCCCCCACCGCCAAATCTGACATTTGAATGCACGAACACAGGATTATTCCTACTGCCACTGTCCCTCCAGATGAAAATACGTCTATTATCAGGATGGGCAGAAAAAAGGGACTCGCCAGGAAAAGAACATTGCTCCATTCATTTCTCCTCCAGTTCACATGCTTTGTTGCCCACTCCCCGCGGTCACAACGATGCCTTGATGTTAGTTTAACACATACCATCGGTCGGCGAGCATACAGACCGACACCATGGAGCCGGTTTCGAACAGTCTGAGTTGAAACCATGGCGTCAGTAGCCGAGTAAAGGTGTTGTTGGAAAAGAGTGGCGTTCATATTTTAGTGTCTCCTAGCCGTTAACACTAAATAATGATCTTTCTTGGGAGTTGTAGTCCGTCTACGATCTTGCCCTGGTCTTCGGCCTGCCTTCCAGTCACCAATAAACGGTTCCAAATCCTGGAAATCACACTTTGTGACACTCCAATGGCTTGCGCTACTTTGGATTGAGTTTGACCTCCTTCTAACCTACCAACGTTTCTTCAAGCTTCTGAATCAGTTAACATTCACTTTGCTGAGACGTCGTACTCATCGAAACAAAACAGTCACTGAATGCCGATCATCCTTGTCTTCATTGTCTTTCATTCAGTTGAAAGTCAAATTTCATTCACTGCCGCTGAAGCGACGTTTTTGACGTCGAATTCAAAATTAGCATATTCCACAGTTTGAAAATCAGAAAAAAGCTGCATTTGTGATTCTCTTCTCCCATTTTCGGCAAAAAAAAAAAAAAAAAAAAAAAAAAATTGCTTATATTTTTATATTATATAAAACATACCATATCCTTTAATTGTTTTGAGCAGTGTATTTAACAATACATTGTATATTAATATAGAATGTAATGTCAAATATTCAAATACTTTTCAAAATAAAATCCTTCTGTACTTGATCTTACACACAGTCAACACAAATAACGTAACATATCTATGATGTTATATATAAACATATTTGCAATACCAATTATGTCTCAAAGCAGGCTTAACTGTATTCCAATACGTATATCAACTACGTAAACTGTTTTAATAAACTGAGTTATTGAAGAATATTTAGTGTTTTGACAGCAGAAATTAATTGAGTTTCTCTATTATATTTCAGTCACTAACCTTTCAATAACTGAGTCAATTCTATCCAATAAAAATATTAATTATGTACTCTAAATGACTCGTGTAGCTAGTTTCAATTTCTAGATCATATCGAGAAGATATTTCTACTTATTTGTTTATTTCATCCAAAAGTAATTAACTTTCACTGCAGCAGAAGGGAATCCCGATATGTTAAGACATACATTCTTGTTCCATCTTAATGTTCAGCGAGAAAAAATGATCAGCGAGTGAATCAGAAACGTGCCGAAATAACAAACAAGCTAAGTATTGATTTCCTTTTTCTAAGGATTTCCAAAAAGAGAGTAGTTGAATTACCCGAAACCACAATTGCTTAGAAATAGAATAAGAATCCTATTGATTGATCTCATACTGTTATATTATAAGTTAAGAGCTGCCAAAAGAAATTTATCGTTATGAGGTATAATTTCTGGGCTTCGGCAAAATTTATGTATATTTACTTTTTACGTAGAATGTCATATCTTCATATATTGATTTTGGATGACAACTGGAAGATTTTAATATCCAATGAAATGTTATGGTTTTGGTTGACGAATTAAATCTTATCTGATTATTCATGAAATAAGAATAAAAATTTGCCTATCAACTCACCATGCTATTATTTCCTAATATTTGTCTTCTTGTTTGTTGTTCTAATTTTGAATACATGCAAAGTACAGTACATATAAAAGGATAGAACTTATGGAACATTTATTTTTTTAAATACTATACTTTTCTTACACTGGAATGTTGTATATTTTAATTTCTAATTTGTATTATTGGGAATATACCTTTAATATTTATATACCCTTAAATAATTTATATACATTTAAATAATGTTTAAGGTGATATAAAGTTTGAGATTTTTTAATTGAACATTCCAAACTTAATTGGAATTTATTCACAGTTTTAAAAATAACAAATACATAAAACTTTTAATCAAAGATCATTTGTAAATGAAAAGTTAACGGATGAAAATAATTTCAAAAAATCAAGTTTTCTGTTGAATAATACATGATTGAAGAATATATTATTTCAACAAGAATAGCACAGAAATGTTTACTTAAATATTTAGCTAGTTATTAAATTTTATTTCATGAAAACACACACTTTTACAGTTTGCACTTTAAGTATTTATTTAAGAAATTATTTTTAATTTACCACATTATTCCAATAAAATAAATTCAAAGTTATGGATCTCTTGACTTCAAACTTATAATATATATATATCTGAGCAAATTTTCAAAGCTTCATTTTCACAAACATTGAAATATTTTTTGTTAATAATCAAGTTAATTTTCACTTGATTATTAACAAAAAAATATGCCGACATTAACATCCATTATATGAAACTAAATGGTGACAGTGGTCGCGGAAGAAATTATAACCGATTCGCGTAAACTGTTTAAACATTAATTATGAGTTAGAAACTGAAAACTTAATCATTAAGTGACGGCGTCTGATTTTATAAAGAAAGCAATAATGTTTTCTTATATATATTAAAAGCAAATTTAAATAATAACTAAATTAATTTAAAAAACAATGTAAAATATTTTAGAAATTTTAAAAAAAATATTTAAAAAATAAAGTAATTTATATTGCTTAATACCAAATATAATTTTAAAAAAATTTCAAAAATAAAGATAAGGTACCATTAAAAAAACAAAGGAAAATAATTAAAATAAAAATGGAATGAGTAAAACTAGAAATAAAAAAACAGGAGAATTGCAAAGAAAGAAAACAATATATACATTCATACGTACATACATACAAATGTATATATATATATATGTATATACATTTGTATATGTATATATTTCTCCCTATAGAAATGTATATATATATATATATATATATATATATATATATACTTCTATAGGGAGAAAAAGAGAGAGTTATAATTTCATATCATTATTTAATTAGATGATGGTAATACATATTATAAATATTTATGGAAGTTGTGTAATAGCATAATATTATGCTAAAAAGCTTGAATGTTTTATTTAATAGTTTATTCCTATAAAGTATTAAATAAAAAATATTTTATTGAATTTCTTAAGAGTTTAAAATTTTCAGGAAAATAATTAATCTTAAAATTAAAGTGCATTTGCTGTTTAATTGAATTTTTAAAACTAAAAAACTAGACAAGTAAAAAAAATCATTGATCATACTTAAAAATATAATACATATGAATTTCTTTGTTCAGATTTAAGACTTAAGCATGTCTTCTGACATGAAAAGCGATTTCTCCTTAAAAAATATGCTTTCTTGGTGACAAATTATGACTTTATTAAATTGCTTATATTAAGAAAGAGCAATTGATGCATATAAATAAGAGGAAATTTTCTTCAATTAATGTGTTATAATGAGGAATAAAATAGCTGCAATTGTAAAATTATTCATTTTCAAAAACAAACTTGATTTATATTTTAATACATTGAGAAGATTGAAGTTTTGATTTCATTTGCTATAGATTTATTAATCATTTAAGAAATTGTCTGAAGCAAAATTCTATTTTATTACTAAATATTAATATCATAAATTATTGCATCTAACAATCTGCAATAAGAAGATTGCAGTTTTTAAAAGTACTATCCATATATCAGGCTGCAGTTTCAACAAAGAAGGAAGGATTTTGGGAAAATAATTCTGTTTTCTTTTAATAAATCACATATATTTTAAGAGTATTTTATTCCATACAAAATAGAAATTATAAGCTTGAAAAATATCAAGAAACTTCAGCTTCTCAATAATCATATCATTTTACTGATGAGCCAAAAAAGGAAACTGATCGAAAAGTTAATTTTAATGAAAATTTATTACCCATATTGGGTGATTTGAGTGAGTTTCAAAGTTGAGCTTTATCGGAACTGATGCTTTCTTTATTTAGTTTAGTTTTCTTTGGTATTTATTTTGTTTGTGCATGAAAGACTTGGATCTCTACTTTTCAGATTCTGCTTTATTCATACCAAATTTAGCAGATGAATTTCAATGCTGAACCATGTCAGCTACAACTTTCAAAAACAAACCAATCGACTAAAGTATTTAAAAGTACAATAATCAATTATTTTTAGAAGAATTAATATGCATGACTGGTAAATAGAAAAGAAGATAACTTCTTTTCTATTTACGGATTGCCAACAGTTCATTATCGAAATTCAAAACAAACAAAATTGTATTAAAATATGGTTGCATGTAAGTTTAAGAAGATTTAAATAATAAAATGTGTACTTATGCTACAATAAAGACAAAAATTTACTAATAGAAATTTTTCACAATTTTTTCTGAAGCGATTACTCAATTTAATAATTCATGCAGTTCCTTGGGGGGGGGGAATTCACAAACACTTAACCAGAATGCATGTACATTTAAAAGAAAGTATTGTAAGAAAATACTCCTAACATAACAGAATTTCATTCCTTAGAAGCGCTGGAAAGAATTCTTCCTCTATAAAGAAGGATTATGCTCGCTGAATTTATTTACGACCTTAAACATATCACGTAGAGTTTACATTACGAGACCATTAAGCAGAGTTTTGATGTTATTTATTACTTAATCTAGATCATAACCAAAAGTATAAATTATGAGAGCATCATAAATGTTTGCTACAAGTGGGTGCGAAGGATCGTTCACATATGTGACTTTATAAAACAAAGTACAACGTTTAATATATAAAATTTGAATATCCAATTAATGCTAAATGCTTTTATTTGTAAAAGAAGTAAATTTATATATATAATATTTTACGTTTGTTTCAATACAGATTTTTTCAAGTATTTGTTAATCTGAATTATATTATTTTCACTGTAGTATTGCAGTTCAATTTTTATTGTTTTAATGAAATTTAAAGATGATATTGTTATAGAACAGATAAATTACTTTTATTTTACTAAAAAATTATTATTATAGACTCAAGAGAAGAATTGCAATATATGTCTATATATTTGGGTTACATTAAAGTTTATACATAATGAAATATAATGATATTAAAAATTATAATATTTAAGATATTCTAAGAAAATCCTAAAAACATGTCATTTTAAAAATTATTTATAGAAAATCCCCTTATAAAACAGTTTTTATTACTGTATATGTGAATTTTTCTCTTCAAAATTTAGTTATTTATACGCGTCAGAATTAAATAAAAATACTTGGTTTATACTTTATGAAATTTAATTTGTTCAGTAAATTTGAAATACATTATTGAAGAACTCAATCTATGCAAAATTCACTTTACTTTTTTATTTAAACAAAAGTCTATATTGATTTCATAGTTAAAATATATATGCATTAAAGTGCAGTATTCTACATTGTTTTCAAACATCTCATACACTCTTATTTATAACTTGAAAAATTACAAGAAGTGTTTTGGCTGAAAGTAATTTAAAATTGTTTAATTTTTAGAAAATGATAATTAATTTAAAATTAAATAACAAAGTTCGTCAGAGACGGATGTTTCATTAACTTAAAAATTATTGCAGCACTTTTCCCACTGACGATTTCTGCTACTAAAAACACAAAAATCTCTTAACTATTTTATAGGTTCGCATTTTTATATTTCATTTTTTTGTAAGAAGATGGACCGCTCGATAGGAGTGGAGGAATTTTATAAATGCATGAAGCTGTTTCATATAACCTAACTTTCAGACACGATACCATTTACTTAGGACTCCAGACGGAAAAGAAGCTTTCAATTTTTGTCAACAAGTATATTAATCAAAAAATAGTTTTTATTGTTCTAAATTTAATTATAAAATTCTAATTGTTTTATTTATCAAGAAAATAGCATACTATCTATTCTTATGCAAATTGATGCAAGGAAATTTTTCATATAATTAAATTAAGTAATAAATTCTGTAAATTATTTTATTAAGACTAACTTCCTTGACTGGCTTATGATGAAATAAAATCTGTAGGTACTTTTTTATTCTCAAAGTAGTAACAATTTCATTACAAATAACTATATTTATATACCCACACATTTGATTAAACATTTTATATAAATATTTAATGAAATCTTTATTTGCATTCTCATATTTCTTTTTATTTATTTAATATATTTTAATCACATATTTAAAAGTAGTTTAAGTTTTTGTAATCCTTCGAATAATTGAATTTTTTATTATTTTTTCATTTGCAAAATTAATATGCGAACCTATTTTTCTATTTTAATGGATGAAATCAAGTTCTTTATGCTCAGTATTCTAGTTATTTTAATTTTCATGAATATTTAAAAGAAAAAATTAATTTCCTTTGAAAAAATAATCCCTTTTACTTTTGGGTTTTACTAATATAAAATAGATATTTCATTTTATGAAGACTTATTTAGAACGAACCTATATACCAACTATCTAACTATATACTGTTTTCGATCGGAAGAATAAGATTTACAAAGGAACTTTGGATTGTACAATTTTATTTATAATCCAGTAAACTTATTTACTTTAAAATTGAGCTTTATGTCAAATGAATGCTCTTTGCATGGAGATCGTAAATATTGATACACGGTTTTAAAATAATAAAGTCATGACGGATTTTATGTTTCAAGAGAAAAGAAGAACTTATTCGTCTAAATTAATCCAAATTTGTTGTAAATGTGAGCGAACTCATTTGGATTGGAAATGTAATTTCGTAATCAAACGGAATATTTTCAGTTCAGAGGGTAACAATTTTGTGATTTTAGGTCAAGAGAATTGAATTCACATCGATTTTCTTTTGATTTGATTTTGAAAACTAGAAACTGAAGAATAGAATAACTCATTTTAATTTAATAATGTCACGTGTATAAATTTTCTTAAAGGATTTTATGTCAGATAAACTACAAACATAGTTGTATAATAATTTGATGAGAGAGATATATTTAATTAAATAGTAGATTAAAATTATTTTACACTTTTCTAAGTTTTTCAAAAAATTTCTTTAAAGTAATCTTTTTTTTATATTGCTGGATAAATATAAAGTCCGACTCGAGGAAATTAATTTCTATGTAAATGCACTATTGTAATGAAAATGGAAGCTTTATAAATGCATAAAAAAGGAAAATGTCCTTTTAACTGTGCAAGAGTTTAGATTTAGCTGTTTGGTTCTTTGTATTGGAGAAAGTTTAGGTTCTATTTATAAGCCTTCAAATACAAGGATGATGTTTTCTTTGACTTTAAAATTTATGAATTGCTTCTAAAAGAACTTATAAAATCATTTTCTGATGAAGTTTCAATTTACAATTTCCTTGAAATATGCATTATAATAAAAATAGTTAGTGAAAAGATTCATTTGACATAACAGAAAATTAACTATTAAGTAAGAAAAATATGTTTTCTTTTATGAAATAACTTTAAAGGTTTAAAAATGAAATTTACTCCTACAAATCTGCGAGCAAACAAATATTAATGATTAATATCTCAATCTATTGAATTTTAAAATATTCTATCCTCTCAAAATGAAAAATAATAAAGAATTTTAATTTAGAAAATGTTCTGTGTGTGTGTGATACCTCTTACTTCAGAAATTTCTTAAATAAGCTTAAAAATAAATTTATAAATAATACGTTTAAGGCAGTTTATTTTTAATCAAAAATTTAAAAATAAGCTGCCTTAAATGTAATAAATACGCTTAAAGCAGCTTATTTTTAAAGAATTAAATAATTTTAATTGATTCATATTATAATAACTTAGAAAAAATACATCAATCTTCAGTATTCTTGGAAGATTAGTTTTGAGAATGGTCGATAAATTTAAATCAATGTTTTGCAAATTTTTTAGTTAAAAAATTTAATCATATTTATATTCACTCAATTATTTTTAGGCGCAATGAAGATGTAGAAATCATTCACAGAACAAAAATAAAAGCTTATAAAGTTACTGATAAAACCTTTATTTTTTATTATTATTGATAGTGACTTCTGTAAGCTTAGTGAGAGAGAAAATTTAGTTTCATCTCACGAATACTTACTTAGAATTGCATTTTATTTAAGTTACTTTAACTTTCGATTAAAGTCAAATTAATTCAAAAGATATTTTTTAAGTTCAAAAGATATTAATAAGTAAAAATTGGTTCTTTGTAAGCATTTTTGATAGCTTTATACTTAATTACATTTGTATTATATCACGAAGTACTACAATTTGTTTATAATAATAATAATAATGTAATTTTTTAAAATTTTTGTATGAAATATATGTGGGATAAAAGTCTTATTGAGACTTTTTTTTAAACAACACAATCCATTTAAAAATTTACTTAGAAAGAAGTTAAAAATTTACTTAGAAAGAAAGAAGAAAATACTTTATAGAATTGAATACTAATAGAAAAAAAGCTTTATAGAAATGAAAAAAGTAAATTATTTGTATATAATTTTTCCTTATTATTTCTTTTTGTCATTTAATTGCTTGAGTTCAAATACATATAGCAGCTAAAATATGGTGCTTGGAAGAATACTTCAGAACAAAGCTAATGGAGATTCCTTCAAACATTTTCTTCATTGCTTAGAAATATTTTTTTGAATAGTGAGAGTAATATTTTATGCAGACCGATTTTAGCCACAGAAACAGCTTCAAGATAGTGGGGAAAATCTTAAGAAAATATTCTTTGCACGTGCATTTTACTTCCTATAAAAGAACGATTTTCTAAGGGTATAATGGAAAGAAAGCTTTATAATCAATGTATATAGATAATTTTGCAATAAATATAATCAGTTATATAATGTTATTGATGATGCTAATGGGACAACACTATCATTTTTCACAGTCCGTAACTTCCAATAGAAACAATGATAAATATCCTTTCGAGGAAAATAGTGATTTGGAAAAATAAAGATAATTACTTTATAATGATGTCTACTATTTTTTAGACTTGTTTAAAGTAGTATTTTGAGTTACGCAATGAGGTCTTACAAATTGGTCAATCAAAAACGAATCGAATGAGATGTAGAATGATTGAACACTTTCATTTTAGAGTATTAAAATGCTGAATTCGAAAATCCTTTCATCTGTTTTCCACTAGATTTCCCATTGCGGCTTATTCGAGAAACTGTAACACGATCACTGCGAAGAACAATTTCAAAAACAGAAAATTAGTAAATGCAGTTATTCCTTGCTATAAATAATTATACTGTAGAAATAAAGTAATCAATGGGTATCTGATGCTGTACATATTTTTTCAATATCCTCAGTTGCTAAGCAGAGACAATAATTTTAAAAAGAAGAAAAAAAGAAACACATATTTTGTTAGGTAAGCCTGCACAGTTCCTAAACGGTGTTTAACCATTTAAATTACTTACATTATAACATTAGTAACTTTACAGTGAGTTTAAATCAGCGTTGGTTACGTATTTAATTAGAAAAGTAATCAAAATTTTGTGATGAAACATAGGATATGCTTCAAATTATCTCAAGGCCATCTTGATATAAGTTTCATTCTATTCTATCCAACCGTTTTCAGTCGATCTCTAATAAAACTCACTGGACAAACAGAATAAGGATATTATTTATTTAGATTCTGTCAATTAATATTTGTCATTTTAATGTAGATTTTCATAAAATGTAATATTTCTGAGAACAATAAATTTTAATTTTTTTCCCATCAATTTAATATAGTTTAAAAATTATACTTTTATTTAATTTTATAAGTTTCAATTTTTATATAGTTTTATAGAAATGTAGTTTTATGACATGCTAGTTGACCTCGATCATTGTTTCTGTTTTTCCATAAAATGAATACTTATGAAGACATAACTTTTTTGTATAAATATGCCAATATCAATAAATTCAATTCTCAATTAAGTTTAATATACATTAATAATAAATTTTAATCCTTAAAATGATAAAAACTTTCCAAAAATTTTCTTAATTTAAAGAAAATGTTAATTAGCTTCTTTTTAAATATTGCTGAATGAAGATCCTTATCCATTTGATTTATCCGAATCTAAGGTATTAAATTTTTCTACATTTATTCCAGAAAAAGTTTTAAATTCATTGAGGTTTAACATATCTCTAGTATCTTAACATGGTTTTAAATAACGCAATCGCTCTTTTTGTGTAGTAAACAAACGTGGTTATGTTTTAATTTTTTTAAAATAAGACAATGGTATATTTTTAACATGACATGTTCTCTACAAAATTAATAATGGATAAAAAAATTAAATTATTATTTCGTTCAAAAAATAAAGCTTTCTAATTTTATCTTTGAAAATCAATTCATATGATTTCACACATAAGTGTTAGTTAAAGTGAGATGATGCATAAAATGACTGGAAAAAAATTATTTTGAATTAAGTGGAAAATCTAAGTTTGCATTCTATCGAAGAAATATTATGAGATAATATAAAACTAATTTTTTTCTGATTATTTTGAATGAATATCTGTATTTATATACAAAAAATTGTAATTCATGTTGTTAACAAAGATCTCGTGAATCAACAGATTTAAAATAAATTCTATTTAATTAAGATGAGTTATGTAAGCAAAAAGATTATTTCAATATTTTTACTTTTGAACAATTAGTCATAATTTTGGGGTTCTACTAGCATGAGCAGATGTATTTTTTATTGAAAAAGATAACTTAATTTTGTGAATAAATGAAAAGACGATAATAATATTATAGTTAATAATTCCGATAAGAATTATTATTTCTTCAAAAATTAAGAAATTATGGGTAAAATTAATATAATTAGTCTTATACTGAGAGTTCCTAATATTCTGAAATTATCTCTTCTGAAGTATTCCTATAAGGAAAATAGTGGTTTCTTACTAGTAACGGCAAGATAAATCAAGACTATCAAATTTAAATTTCTTTGATACACAAAAAAATTAATCTTTTCATAGAAACTTAAAATATAAATTAAATGAAAAAAATTGTAAATTTAAGGCAAAATAGGAAAAAAATCACATTACATCAATCGCAAAGTAAATTCTAAGAAATCCTAATTTATGGTTAAGATATCGAATTTACATGATACATATAAAATAAAGTTATAATCTTCAAAGAAAAACATGTCTAAACCCACTTTTTCATCTAAAAATTTGCTGCCATATAGGAAGAGCTCTTTCTTTAGCAAAGAAGGTTGGTTTGAATGTAGCCGCTGATAAACTATGGCATTTCTGTAAGTTTGAATGAGTGCTGGGGAGACTTTTAGGCTTCCTCCTTGCAATATGCGAATATGATTGTTCGCTTTGAAAATAACATGAAGCGGATGATCCAATGTTTTACAAAAGAGTTCAACTTTGGGTTATTTGCTACCCAATCATAGCAAAGGAATTCAAATCACAAGCAAGGTTGCAGATTCTGTAATTAATATAGTTGATTTTCGCTTTTCAGACTTAAATATTTGTAGTGCATTACAGATTTTATTATTGTGCAAAATATAATATATTGTTAATAATAAACCTGGCAATACCTTGAAACAAACAAAATTGTTTTAGAGAATAAAGACACTAAATAAAACAAATCATTGATGAATACTATTTATCTTCTTAATTTTATTCCATATAATGTCAGCCACTTGAGTACATTCATTATTTGAAATAAGAAAAATTAGTTTACAAGTGAATAGTCTGATCCATGGGTTTGATTACCTCTGAGGGTGAAAATGTTTGGAGTGGTTTGGAATCAATTTAAATTATACACATTCTTGTTGAATTAGCTCTTGAATGGAAAATGGACCGTTGAGAGACGAAAATAACAAATCAGATTTTTCTTAAAATCTCAATTAAATTCTCTTTTCAGATAACAATTTTTCTCCTCGATTGGAAAATGTGGATAAAATATTTATAAGTATTTAACAGAGTGGTGGTCATTCTGAAAAATTTTTTAACTTCTTTAATTTTTTTAATTAATAAATTTATTCTAACTTCTTGTAAGTACACAACGCCTAAGTAACGATATTAGTATCACAGTTACATAGTATTTAATTCAAATGAAAGATATTTTTGAAAGTTTAAGTATTTTTCTTTGAAGTTTAAATGACAAAAGGAAAAGTGTTGGATATATAAATATATATTTATATATCCAACACTTTTCAAATATAGCTGTAATGACTTAAAAGTACTTTTCTATTTTTTTTCAGCTTAAAAGTATACATAGATGCATGCACACAATTTTGCCTTATCATGATTTTTAACTTTGTTATTTAATACAAAATATTATTAAATACTTATAAAATTAAAAAAAAATATTACACTAAATTGTTTCTGGAAATACTATTTCCTAGGCTGGGTACATTTTAGCAAAAGAAGATAAAATTGTGCAGTGCTTTACTTAGACTTTTCTTTACGAAGTAAATGCCATTAGATGAGTATAAAAAATGATAATGATTCTATGAATATATTATAAAGATGGGAACTCTTGAATAGAATATATTGAGAGCAATTAACATTGCTTACATGCCCAAATTATATTTTTATAAATATGCATTCCCAAATAAATGTTTCAATGAAATTTTCTCATGAAGCACTCTTTATCACCAAAAGTATTACTACAAATAAAAAGTTCTTTAAATAATCCGAGTTCCTAAAATATTATTTTAAGAATTGCATTCAATTAAGCGAATATCTTAAACTTTTGTTAATATTTGCACTTTATAAATTTGTCTGCTCTCTATATAAAAGTATTGCATTTTAAGAGAAAAGTATCTTGAAGTTTTAAAAAGGTATGTGCCACATTCTTGCAGAAATGTGAAATTTCACAGCTAGAAATTATAAATATTTCTGATGGTCACAATAAGTAAAGAACCCAGCACATGTAACCCAAATATCTATTACTAACTTTACAAGGCTGTTTTCTTTCCTCTATCTCAATGCATGTATATCACAAATGCGCAAAAAAAGATCATCGAAAGCCGATCAAGCATAACTATTTTGTTTGACATACAAAATGCATTCAATATAATATAGATAATTTAACGAGATATTTTCTTATCTAAGTTTTAAATTTAAGATGAGGCATACGAGCACTGAAGTTATGGAAAAAATGTATTTCGAGTTATCAAAATTAGAAAAGTTGATAGTCTACATGTTCAGGGCAGTATAATTGGGATTAAAAAGGAAGAAATATGTATTTTGAGAAATACCACTGGAAGAAGAAAAATTATTTTCTACTCTTAATATTATATTAATATTACTACGAATTATTTTTCAGTACAAAATCGTAAAACATTTACTGAACTTAATTTTAACTTGTCCGTTATATATTTTGTACTATATTATATATGTAAATCGATATAAATTTTAATTTACTTACTTTAATGTTTTCAACACCTATTAATTTTTGAAAATATTTTTCATTTTGCTGAAAGTGGTGAAAATATTTGGTATTTCAAACGTTTGCGATTCATTTTAAAATTAAATATAAGCATTTTCAAAAGTTATTACTAAAATGGTTTTTATAAAATATTGTATTTTCTTCATTCAAATTTTACTTTCAAAACATTACTTTGGGATTCAATCATAAATAAAATGTACATGCTTTCCTTATTTAATAAAAAAATATTTCAGTAAATATAAAATACACTGTTTAAAAAAAATTACTGCATATATAGTTTTTCAGATTATAAATTTAGGACTTATTTTCTGAAAAATCTAAAATTTATTAAAATGTTATTTTAAAATTTATAAAAATAGTTGGAATTAATTATGACTTCAAACACACAATCTTACTGAATCATAGAAAGTATAAGAATCAGTTTTTACTTTATAATCGAAAATTTAAAAAAAAAAAAAGAAGAAAATTTTCTCAGTTTTTTTAACTTAAAAATTCCTTTTTAAAGGTAGTTTTTTTTATTTTGAAAAGCAATCTCTATTCCTTTTTATTGTTATATTCGAAAATTTAAATAAGAACTATCTTTATATTTAAAATTTAAAGTAACAACATTAATTGAAAGTAACAACAAAAATTTAAAGTAACAAACAGTAATAACATTTCAGTAACCATATATTTATTTTTCTTAACATATAGTTTCACTTAATGCTTAAAAATAACTAAAATTAGGAAAAATTATACATTAAAGCTTGTATATTATTATTGACATTTCTTATGAATAAATTTATATATAGTTGTAGTAAAAACTTTTTAATCTTAAGTCATTAAATTTAAAATGAATTAGTTAAAGAAAAGTAAACTATAAATCTGGATGATTGTTTAACTGGGAATTTCCTTTAGAGAAGAACATTAATATTATTTTACTTTTCAGTTTTTACTTACTAATGTTTTTTTTCTCTAGTGAATATAAATTATTTTCAGCAGATACATGGGAGAAAATTTCTTATTTTAGAAACTTATATATTTCATTAAGAACAAATAAATACAAAACTTGAAAACTCATGTTTCATTGCAATTTATGTCATTTACTTTTGTTAAAATTGAATAAAAAATCTGCTATGAATAATTTGAGCTATAGAATAAAATCATTTTAAAAGAAAATATATTTTTGTTTGTTTAAATATTAGTTTTTAATACTTAGCTTTAAAACTTTAAAGTTATTTGTAAATGCAAATAAATATCCTTAATTTGCATTAAACTATTTTTTTATCTAAATTAATTTTTATATTGTCATACATAAATTAGTTAATTAAAAATATTGTCAAGTGAAAGACAATATATATATATATAAATTTGAAAAGTTATTCAGTTCCAGTAGGGAAATTGTTTGAATACGTAAGATTTTAAGATGATTTTACAAAAGTCATGTAAATTTAATAATTATTTAAATATATGAGATGATAATTAAAATCAAAGATTACTTGTTTCAAAATCATTATTTAAAATTGGATAGGATTACTACAAAGTAAATAACAAATAATTAAACATATTAAAAACAATGAGGAGTTTTTAGTGTCTTCCCTTTTTAAAATAAAATAAAATTCTCGATAGTAAAAAAAGTTGCTTCCTAAAATCATATATTTTGTTTTATTTTTAGTAATATAAGCACTTATAAAATTAAAATCAACTGGATCATATGAAAATTAAAACTGAAATTTATTTTAGTTTATTATGCTCTCTAAATAATTTAAATCATAGTTCTTGAACATTTTTATAATTGTGAAAATCTTAATTTTCTAAGCGTTATGACTTATTGACTATTTTTTTAACTGAATTTGACGAACCATTTATTTAAATTTGTTTATGCATCCAAACAGCAGATCATATTGTTTTGGAGGCTTCATGAAATGTCAAGAAATTGAAATGAAATTTCTATACCTTTTATGACATAACAATTATAAATTCACACTATGATGCTTTAAAAATATATTCTATAATGAACCGAAAAAGTCAATACTTCCAGAAATTTTGGTGTGCAGATTTAGAGAAAATTACTAAAACTAAATATTTTAAGTTACACTTTTTCCCTATTGCTCAGTATAGTTATTATACAAAACCAAAATAGATATACATATTAAAGATTATAAAGCTGAATTACATATTAAAGCTGAAATGTTAGCATATCAGACAGAAAAAATGTTTCCACAAATTAAAAAAAATGTAGCTAAGAGTGCTGATACAGACAGATTCTCTTCATTGTTTTTTCTTGCCGTATCTTAAAGTCATTCGCCCTTAATACGGAACTCCTTTTAGAAAACCATAGGAATAATCATAATTTATAAATGTTTGTAAGAGAAGGTAGACACAGTAGTGCTTTCATAAAACTAGAGAAAGATTTTTTGTCAGCATTTATATTTTGCATATTTACTTTGGACATTAAAATGTATTTCTATTGGGAAACCATTAAAAAGTTGTCATTTTGTCCAACTTAATGCCGAATTGATTTATAGCAATATATAAAAGTCCCTGCTGCATTTAGGCATGTAACTTCAGAGACTAAGGGTTAATGCATAAAATTAATGTTCCTAAATAATGTAATTACTTTCGAGAATCAAACACCTGCAATTAAAACGTAATTAATATATAGTGACAGTCACAAAAAGATTTATCTTCATTTTTTTCTTGATTTTAATTTATTCGTATATCATGGGTACATAAGTTTTTATTTAGAAAATTAGTGAATTTTGTTAAAGAGGTTTTACACACACGCGCACTCACATTTCATGAAACTGGATAAATTCTAATAAATGCATAAAATTAAATTTAGAAAACAAAGAACTTTTAATTTCTGAATATAAATTTTTTTTATCATTTTATTAAAATTCCCATTATTCAAATTGATTTAAATTAAAAATAAAAATTGTGCAACATGTGAACATGAAATATTTCACAGAAAATTACTTACTTTTTAATATCTACAGCAGTTTCATTTTGAATTCTGTTGATAAAAAATCATAATGCTTTTTATTTTATATAGATTAAATATTTTAAAATTTAAATTTAATAATGAATGAAAGGTCACAAAATATTAGAAAATTTTTAATTAAAATTTTGATTAATTACATGATAGTTTATTTGTTAAATATTATCACTATTAAATTTAATTTTTATAGCATAAAACTAAACAAGTTCTATTAAAAACTTTATTTATTTAATTATTATAAATGTCTAATTTTGAACGGTTTATATTTCTAGTTTCTCAGGCAGGATTATTCGATTTAAAACATGTCATTAAAAAGCTATATATTTTCATTAAAATTATTTATATCTTAAGACTAAATTTTTAAATTCTAAAAATAATTTCGAAATAACAGTGAAATAAATAATTCAAAAGTTACTAATATTGAACCACAAATTGTATTATTTTATTTGTAATTTAATAACTCATCTAACTTGTTTTGAAAATGTACTTCTTATCAGAATAAATTGCTTAGAATGGATATTTTCAGCTTTATAGTAAAAATGTTACACCATAAAAAGAGTTTCTCAGTTGAAGAATACTGTTTCAAATCTGATTGAATTAATCAAAACTTCTTGCCGCTTTAAGAATACGAAACGAATTTTGGAGAATTTCATTTAGATTGGAAACGGTGTTTTGAAATGAAGCGTAATAAATTTATGAAATTTATAAAGAAGGAGAGTTGTTTTACTTTTAAGAGGTATTTAAAATGGGTTTGTTGTTTAATTTAAAATAAAAAATTTTTAAATAACTAAGAATAGGAGTTATAGAACAAGTAATCATTGGAGCATATCAGTAATATTTCACAATGTAAATCATAATCATCACACTTTAAAGACTTAATATGAAACAAATACGTTTCATTAAATGTTTCTAAAATGTATTTCAAATATAATTAACACCTTTGATTAAAATATTTAAACAGCCAACTTGGTTGGATAAATACGTAAAATATAAATGCATAATTCTTAAATAACATCAATATAGAGTATTCATGTAATTTTGATATTTTATGTTTTTATAATATTTTGATACAAATTCTTTTTACAAAAAGCTTACAATTTTCTTAAAAAATAATAATTATCTCGTCTTACAATCTTCTGACAAAATATGCTTAGGTTTCTTGAGGTTATCTCTGAAGATCTCAGGTGATCAAGAACTCAAAATGTCATCAACATCTTTTGTAATTCTTTTGGCGAAAATTGTTCATCCAAGTTGTGCATCAGATGAGAGGGATATATAACTCATTTCACTTAATGAATTGGTTGTCAGATTCTCTATTTGGCTTGTACAGCTTTTATCAGCATGATATCAACTTGCAAAGCCGTAGTGTTCGCTAATGACTGCTGGAGCACATTAAATATTTCGTATTCGTAATGTCCTCCATGTGAAAAGATATCTCTGAAGGTGGTAGGCCTAGTCTGGGGGTCTTCTGCTTGGTTCCTACTTCTAAATTATGAAGATGCAGCCACTTTTGGGACAACGATGGCACACCCACTCCACTATATAAGTTGCCCTCTCTTCAGCCCCTTGTAATTCTGAAAGGTGGAAATCCTATAGCAGTGGGTCATTAGAAATAAATAAATATGTAAAAAAAGACTTGTGACACAACAATGTAAGTAAAAAATTGTGACATTTCATGGCTCAAACAGTGAATTCTTAACATTGTATTGTGCTTAAGTTCTAGATTAGTTGTATAAAGATTTTTTACAAGTTATGCAAGATATATAAATGAAAGCCTGTTGTGTGATACTTGTTATTTTCTGTGATAATTTATAAAATATAAATTTTTCACATCGTTTATAAATATGGAAGTCAAAATAAAGATAATAGAATAATTAAAGTAACTGTGTGTGCTGACAGAACTTGTTAATAATTTTTATTTTAAATTTCAAAAACATTTAGAAAAAAGTAGTCCAAGAAATATTTCGAAACTTGAATATTCAACTATAGTATGTTCAGAAATACGAGAAACAGAAAGAAGACGATGCCGTTACTTTTATGTTTTGTTGGTTGTTTTTACTTCTATATATAGCTTATATATATTTTTGTGTATAAGCAATACGGCTGGAATAGTGCTGAGAAATTTTATATATTGTCATGTATTATTAAGTGGGTGATATCCATAACATTTCATGATTCCAGTTAACAACCCAAATGGAAAATATGTAAAATATTTTTTAAGATAGACAAATGAATAAATTGAAATTGTTAATAAATTATTATAAACTGTTAATAAATGTAAGAATCAAATAGAGAAAAATTAATTCATTCACTGTTTTAATTAATTTTAAATAAAATAGTTACTTATTTATATGTTACTTTTTGTTATACCTTCAGAAAACAAAGAGTTTGAGGTACCATCTGAAGAATAAATTATTGCAAAATAATACATTATATTGTCGGCAATAAATTCCATGTTTGTAATATTTTTCATTAACGAGTTTAACACAACTCTGACAATTTAAAGAGCCAAAATTCAATCATTTCATCAATAGATTCCAAACAAGCAGGTTCTACTCTTATACAAAACACTACCACTATGACACAAAGTTTTACTTTTATGCTATATTGAACACAAATTTATAAATATAAAACTAATTTAGGGAATTATAACTTTGTAGCAAATAATTACCTTTAAAGAAAAGTAATTATTTGCTACATAGTTATAATTCCCTAAATTATTTTATATTATTAAATTAGTATTCAATATAATATTAGGTTGGGGAAAAAGTAATTCATTATTTTTTCGGTATACGTCTGTAGTGATCGATATCTCGTGAGGTATCTATCAAACAATTTCAGATTTATGCTCGTTGGAAAGGTGACATTTGACACTAAAATATCCTCTTGCGGTTTTTTGTTTGATTAATTCAGTTACGAGTACAAGGTTTTAAAAATGGAAGACAACAAACAGAAAATTCGATACATTTTCGTTTTTCTCTTGTAACGGCGAAAAAGATATCCGGGTGGCTAAAATTGTGAAAGGTGTTTATCGTCCTATATAACAGTGCTCCGCAACGTTTTTTTATTCGTGGAACACCAAAAGCTTTTTCTGGTTTTCACGGTACACCAAATTTAATAAATATAAATATAATAAAACAACACGTATACACATCAGAAAATAATACATTAATTAATATTTTAATTCGTTTTATTTTACATATTTACGGTATTATATGTACATAACATATATAATTAATTACAAAACTACAATAATACAAAAAAATAGGCAAAAAGGGTAATTAATGTGATACTTGAGCTTGTTTCAAGGAACACAAGTATTTTATATTGGGCTCGATATTTGATAGTGCAACTCGAAGTTCTTGATCGAGATTTTTTAAGCAAGACCGCTTATCATTTTTAATTAAAACAAGTGTCGAAAAGCTTTGTTCGCATGAATATGTTGTTGAAAAGGGGATTAAAATTGAAATAGCCTGTTTTGAAATTTGAGGATATTCATTCTTAGCCGAAATCCAGAAAACATCCAATGGAACTTCTCCAAATGTAGTTTTAACGTCCCGTCGTTACTCAGTTCAATAAACTCTTCTTTAAATTTAAGAGAAAATGCATCAACAGATTTTTTTGCATTAGTTGCAAAAGGATTGCGAATCCAATCATATTCTTCACTTTTAATCGAATGAAAATAGTAGTCGAATTTATTTTCCAGTGTTGTTAAATGGGATTGGGCCAGATCGATAATTAATTGCCTATTTTCAATTATTGTATTATGAACCCTTTGAAACGGTTGTAAAGAGTTGTTACTTAGTTCATTCTGCCAAAGTTCCAGTTTATTTTTGAACCCTTGCAATTTGTCGGAACAGGTTAATAAGTTTTCATTCGGACCTTGCATTTTTCTATTAAGTTCATTAAGATGGTCGAAAATGTCAGCCATATATGCAAGTTTGCGATCCAACTATTATCTTCGAAGTGCTGGCCGAGTTCGGGCATATTTTGATTTAGTAAAAACTGATGCAACTTACAGCGAAGTTCAAACAATCTAGCCAACACTTTTCCTCGGGATAACCAACGTACTTCAGTATAAAATAATAAAGATTTATGTTCTGAACCCATTTCTTCACAAAGCATTTCGAAAATTCTTGTATTTAAAGCTCTTGATTTAATAAAATTTATAATTTTGATGCATTCATTCATAGTTTTTAAAAGTTGTTCTGGTAAATTCTTCACCATCAATACTTCCCGATGTATGCAGCAATGTGTAAATTGTATTGCCGGTTTTTGTTGTTTTACATAAGCAACAAAACCCTTTATGTTACCAGTCATTGCTGCGGCGCCATCAGTACAAATACTCATGCAGTTACTCCATTGTAGATTATGTATTTTGAAGAAATCATCAGTTACTCAAAAAATATCCTCTCCAGTAGTTCGTTCGGAAAGTTTTTTACAAAATAAAAAATTTCCTTTTATGCAATCTTCGTCAACAAAACGTACAATTGCAATTAATTGTGCTTGATTTTTAATATCCGTTGAATCGTCAATTTGAAGAGCAAAATTGTTAGCTGCGATCAATTTCAAAATAAGCGTGTTCAAAATATCTGTTGACATGTCGCCAATACGTCTTTTAATAGTTTCAGCTGACAGTGAAACCTTACTCACTTCCTGAACCTCTTTTGGTCCAAGCATAACTCGCACAATTTCCATACATGCTGGTTTAATAAGATTTTCTCCAATAGTACGAGGTTTCTTTTCACGAGCTATTAATTTTGCAATGTAATAGCTAGCTTCTAATGCTTTATCGGAAACAGATACGGTCGACATCATAAATTTTTTTTGTTTTAAATTTTGAGCCAAAAACCTTTGAAAATATGATATATCCTTTTTAGCACAATTCGGATGTTTTGAAGTTAGATGGCGATTTAGTTTACTGGGCACCATTGAGTCGTTTGTTAATTGTTCGTTGCAAATTACACATAATGGTTTCGGAGCCGCTTCATCGCCGCACCAATAAAAGCCATAACGAATGCAGTCTTCGGAGTATTTTCTATTCACAATCTTTCTTTTCTTAGCAATACTGCTTGTGCAAGGTCCATCATCTTCTGCCCGAGAAGTAGATTATTTTCCAAATAAAAATTTATCCATATTGAAATGGGCACAAAAATAAATCACGTTAATAACAAACACGAATGGTTAATTTATAAACTTCAGCGATTTAATTTATAGAGGTAAGAAGTGATCTGGTTGTATGTGTCCAGTAGAAATTCGTATCTAACACTGACAATATTATATTAGGTTCGTTCTAAATCCTAAGCAACGCTGTCTGCTGACTATAGAATTCTGCGCAATCACTATTTTTCAGGAACAGTCGATATAAACATTGTGCAGGTGGTTAGGAGCGTTTCTATTGGTTGTGATGACATTTTTAGCTAGAGCCGTATTCGCAAATTTAATCTACAGAGTCCATCTTCTATTTACTTCTATTGACATCCATTTCTTCTATTGTGTGAATACATTATAGCAAGTGCTAAACAATTGTTATTTTATTTATGGTTTTGCATTGAAATATAGTAAGTATATACAATTCGTTTTTATAAATTGTAAATTTGTATTAGAGTACATTGCATTAAAATAAATATGTTGTGTAATTTCAAGCGGCGGCACACCTGTGTTTCAGCGGCGGCACACCGGTGTGCCGTGGCACACCGGTTGCGGAGCACTGCTATATAAGACTGTAACAACCAGTTACGTACAGTTTTTGTTTCGTTGATTCCGTTCGGGTATTTTTGATGTTAGAGATGCACCTCGCATGTGGATACAGACAGCATCGTCGAAAATGTCTATAAAATATCAAAAATGATCGAAGTTAACCGCATGTCAGCAGCCGTAACGCGCAAGACCTAAAAATCTACATGAAAGCAGTTTTAAACCTTTTTACCAAATCCAAAAGAATCCAAAAGAAGTTACATAAATTTCACGTAAAAGTAATGGATTTCTTTTTCCCCAAACTAATATTTAAGTGAAACTCGGTTGCATAGTGGTAGCGTTTTGTCCTCCAATGTACAGGTCCTAATTTTGATCCTCGGGCTGAGTAAAGTTGACTCAACTTTTCAGTGGATCGATAAAACTTTGAGTATCAAATATTCTTGGGAACTAAACACTAGGGGTTTCACGTTAAGCTTACATCCTAAATGAGGCATGTACTTCGTACCCCTAGATTATGAAAACATATGAGCACTGTAAGTCTTGGCCCTCATATAGGTTATTGTGTGCCATTGAAAATAGTTACAATATATAAAAAATCATCATTGTAATTTTAACTTGATTTGTGCTTTAAATTAGGTAAATTAGTTCTCAATATATTTGTAATTTTTTATACGATAAACAAGTTCTTTCATTACTTCGCATTATTAACTTTGTACTTTTACATGGCTGCCATAATTTTTACTTTTTACCATTGTAAAATATTTGCATTTTTTACATTGAAAGAATTTTTATCACGGTAATATGTTAAATGTAACATATTATCATTTTAATTGATATATTAAAATATTATAATTAAAAAACATTACTCTTAAAATTTCATCTCATCAAAATTGCGTACATTTAAAATTATTTAATTCAAATAACATTCATTTTTAAACCTAAAGTGAAAGTTTAAAACGATACATTTAAAACTTTCACAAAAAGTTTTGGTTTATTTGTTAAGACTATTTTCTGAATAAGAAAATCTTTCAAAATAAACATTTGACTTTTAATGTTTCAAAAAAGAAAAACATGTAGGTGGATTATTTATTTCATAAGAAAAGTAAAAATAAAATTATATAACATGAGTGTAAGACAATGGATCAGCAAATATTAGCAGTTAGAAAGTTATGCTGAAAAAGCATTTTTTATTAATCACACAACAGAAATATCTCTAAATCAAATCACAAAATGAAAATATTTGAATAAAATTATTTTCAAATATTTTAAGTTATTTTAATATATATATATATATATATATATATATATATATATATATATATATACGTATGTATATATTAGTAATATATATGTGAATAGATGTACATTTTAATCGCCAATAGATGTACATGCTAGAATGATACGCATTTTTGTGGTAATTTGAAGAAATTATAAATAAATTTACACACACACAATTTGATACCATATAAATATTTTGACTTGTGGGAATAGTTTTCTGAATAACAAATTTCTATTTTGAGTAAATGGCTTACGATTATTATTATACCATATCAATAACTTCCAAAGAATTGTAAAATATTTAAAACACTGTATGCATATACAATTATAATATATTTCAACCTACCACTCAGAAGTTATGAAATCAATAGCTGAGATAATAATCGTTGTAAATATTGAAACAAATACCTAATATATATAATTTCCCAAAATGTGTCTAAAAGTTTCCCATATAGACCATTTTTATTGTAGTATTTGAAAAAAATCCTAATTTATTTCTCTCTCTAATGAAGATATACAGCATCAAGTTCCTTTCATTATTTAAATATGCTGAATAATTTAAACTGCTTTATCATTTTCACTTGTTTAATATTAAAATACATATATTTTATAATAACTTTACTATTTTGAAGACCTACAAGCATTAAATAACTCATTGTACAGAATTTTAAAACTTATTTGTTAATTAGCCACGTCATAAAACTTAAATGCAAATGAACTTCCATTTTGAAAGAGTAATTTTTTTGAATGGTTGAGGCAAGCCGATATGTACAAAAAGAAACTCCCCCAGAACACAAGGAGTAGAGAGGGTGCTGCAGAAGCATACATTTTATGTTTACTATTTCTTTTTACGGCTTGCCAGTCAGTTTCTGGAACCAAAATAGAGAGCATTACATATTGAAACTAAAATATTACTATACGTGAGGGAAAGTATATTTTCGAAAACAATGGGTTCATGCGGTGCGTTTTTCACGATTTTCTTTCACGGCCTTTTTCTTGTTTTAAAGAAACGTTCTTCTTTAATATATTATTCAGAACTTGTTTTAGAAAGTCATAAAAGTATTCGTAACTCATAGATATTTGAAAGAAAATGTTAAGAAAAAAGCTCATTACGTACGAAGTTTACTTTTATTTTAAGTATTAGATTAATCATCTGGGAGCAACATACAATATTACATTTAGGACCCTAAAGATATTTCGAAAACGATTACTATGCTTAGATATTATTTATTACTTAATTTACAAATCATGAATAAATATATTTTTAGGAACACACCCGATAAAAAAATTGTCATGAGAAATCGGAGTATAAAAATAAAGATAGTTTTTTCCTTGAACTGGAGATAAAAGTTTAATTTATAAAACAGAATTTCTAAAATAATGAGATAAAGTGATTTTTTTCAAAATGAAGACTTTTATATTCAAAATAAAGTGAAATATTTATATTATTCTTTATTGAATATTGATGAGGTTATATATTTCTAAAGTTATCGTTTAAAATTATATTTAGTTATTAAATATATAATAACTATTTATATTAATATAAAGTCCTATTTTTCGAAATTTTTTGACATAGTCAACAAAATGAAGTTTATATTCAAATGTGATTATTTCTACCTTTTCAAAAAGTTCTGAGATTCAAGTTAGTAATATTATGTTACAGTTTAAAAGAAGATCATATTAGGTTATTTTAAACTTCCCAGCATTAAAGAAATTTTACGAAGAACATATATTAATTTTGCATACAAGGTTTTGGATATTGAGTAAAATTATTACCTGTAAATTATAAAAAAAGTAAATTACTTTTCCTATTTTGTTATTACATTCATCTTTAATTAAGGAAAATATTTAATATTTATTAAATAAGAATAGAGAGAAATATGACATATTAATTATCGTAATTAATTTGCAAAGAATTGTTTTAAGTTCAAGTAGAACATGAAATTTCTACCATTGATCAGGTATGTTAGAGAAAAACTTTTAGAATTAAATAATTCTGAGAAAAAAGAGGAAGCTTATATATATTCTAGGAAAATATGTCCTTCTAATGTCATCTTAAGATAAATCATTCTTCAATTAACTTAATTTTTGCATGCATAACTATTTAGTTATCAAGGTAATCTTTCTAGATTTTTAAGAGATTCTTATTTTAGATTCTTATTCTAGATTTTTCATTTTAGAAATTTTATTAATTTATATTCATTGAATTTTTTAAATTTAATAATCCTACATTTTATTTGTAAATTTTAGAAATGATTATGTCATTTTTATCTTAAAAAATGCATAATGATGGACTCATAACACTTTTCCAGATATGTTTACAGAAATAAGATTAAGATGTAATATTTTGTTTATCTATGATAAAGCTTTCTAAGCTTAGTTTGCATTATTTAGAGCATAAAAATATATCATCAAAAATTATGAGACGTAAATTACTATGTTATCAATTTTCTTATTTGTTGCAAGCATTCTGCATTTGATTTTGTTTTTACTCAAAAACATTATGTTATATCTTGATAATAATAAAATGTACAATTAAAATCCAATTTTTAAACTTTGTTTGATTGATATATTACTTATAATTGAAAAAAGTTGCGCTTATGGCTGTTCAACTGGAAGTTGTCATACATAATTGACAAATGATTTATCAAAAAAATATGTAGCGCAATTTCCTGTTTCTCAATTATGAAATATTTTTTTCTACGTATTTAACAGTTAGAGAAAAAATGAGTAATTTTGTCAGTTTCTTACAGAAATATTGTCCTCAATAAAAAATAAGTAAGCATATTTCTATAAAGCTGTATTTTTTGTTGTATCAGAAAGCTTTAAAATTACATATATAATAAATTATTTTCAGATAGAAAGATTTGTTCTAGTATAACATAGTTTTCCCCATTTTTCAGCTTTAACTTCAATTTAATGTGAAGACAAAATTTAGTAAAAATTAGTAATAAACACAAAGTTATTTGTTTACTAACTTATTCGACTATTAAACTACCAGTATGTCTTATGTTTAAATTAATTTCTCTCATTTACATTTAAAATAATAATATAGATTTTAATTTTGACAGTTAAAGAGTTTAAATATTCTTCGAAAAATATTTTCATTAGAGATTAAAGAAATCGTAGATTTTATGAAATCAGTATAAATATTTTTGAATCTTTATCCATCTTCTAAACCTACAGATTTTAAATTTTTCTTAGAAGCCTTATTAGAAATATAACAAGTCTGTTGTTGTATATCTATTAAGGCTTCTATGAGAAATTCTGTTGTAATTATCTGTTGCCATAACTTAAAACGTAACATCTACGTGGGCAACGTTTTGTAAAATAGTAATTTTAACTAAAGGACGTAACAAAGTATCAATGATAAAAATATAAGACATTTTTAATTGTAATTAGATCTTTTCAAATTGATATTTAACAACAAAAAAATCTATAAGTGCTAAAATTTATTGTTTTCGTAATTGTGCATTTCCATTACTCATTTAGAAGAAATAATAAAAAAAAGTTTATCTTTCAAAACAAGAAATAAATGAAATGAAAAATATTTAACCAAATTAAAATTGTCCTTTGTATGAATTGCTCTTGTCAAAAAATTTCTTAAGACCATTTCAACATTTTACTAAGTAATTAGTATCCAATTTTCTTGAATATGTATGATCTGAATAGATGTGAATACTGCAACTAAATGTATTTTGTATGAAAAAAGGTAAAGGTTGAAAGTTATTATGTATCAGAATTATTTATCTCAAAACAATTACAAAGCTCTATGAAAAATAATAGGTTGCCTTTCTTATTTCAAATCTTTTTGAAATAACTAACCTTTTTAGAGAAATATATCAATTTTCAGACTAATTAGTTACTTGGCTTTTAACTTCTGTTCATTAAGTCAACGTTATGTTTTTCAATTTAAATAAGATGGAAAAGGAAATCTCTAAGGGCATGCTAAAAATTAAAATAAAATAATGAAGGTTTGTAAAAATATTTCTATGAGCCCTTAAATTTTTATCCGTTTTTCCTATTGAAACAATTACAATTATCATTTTTATAATTGCAATATCTATATTAATTTCTCAATGATAAACTTTGTTTTTATTTGAAGGGAAAATTTACATACGATTTTTTCAGAAGCATTTAAATTATTTTTAATGATGTAAAATTTCATTTCGAAATTGTAAACTCAAAAAGTTTTACTTAGAATAAAATAATTCTAAGAGCACGTGGAGAATTTGAACTATCTGTCTAGATTTTTATCAAAATTAAAAATTTCAATTTAAAATTAAATTAAAATTTTCAGTTATTTCTGAATTTACATGAGATATGATACACATTTGAGTGAAGGAGACATGGGAGCTGAATTAGATTTAATAAGAAAAAACGAATTCAAATCATATTTCTGCACTGATTTTTGTATTCTCAAATTTTTATCTCTCAAGTGAACAAATTGGATACACAAATATCGAAATTAAAAAAAGTATTAAATTACTAAATTGAAGATCCTCGAATCCCTCAGTAAGTAAAAATATATTTCATTTAAAATGTGAAATATTTAAATTCAATATTTATTAAATTTTATAAATTTATAATTATTTGTTTTCTCTGAATCCAAATGCGAAAAGATATGATTACTGATAACGAAATGTTTCAATCCATATATACTTAATTTATCACAACTCCTTAGCACTAAATATATATATTTCATAATTCCAAAATTAATTATATTATTTTTATTACAATTTTATTGCTGATAAAGTATTATAAGTATTATAATAGTAGCAATAAAAATAAAAAGTTCTTTTTACTTATAAGTAATGAATGGAGTTATTGTATAATGGCTTAGTTTTTAGACTTTCGTTGTGAATCATTGCAAAAAAGGCATATTTTGTACCCCATTATGATGGTGGTACATTATGGGGTACAAAATATGCCTTTTCAATTCTCACTTGCTTCTAATTGCAATGCATTAATTTTTCAATTTGTTCTTTAACTTAAATTAACTTTTATATATTCATTTATGTATAAATATGGATAAAAATTACTATAGTAGCGAACCTTATATCCTAATGTATTCGAGGAAATCGTGTAAAATTTTATATATTATAATAGTAGGAAAAAAAAACACTTTTAATGAAAAACAATTGTTTGACAGCAAAATTAGAAAACGGTCAAAATCATATCATTAGTAGGAGATTCCCTTATGCCAAATGTTTCGGTAGCTCAATGCCACGCCTCTACCTGATCACTTCAGCATTTATTGTCATGATGTTGCAATTGTAGGGTTCGTTCCAAGAATAAGAAACGTTTCCTGCAACGGCATTCTTACACGTGTCTAACCAAGACTTCCTAAATAACAAGGCCGTGACAGTAAATAATAATCATCATCAGAGGGAACGAAGTTCGCTGTGAAACTGCGCGTCGGATAGTTATCGGTATCAGTTTGTCTAGGTACAGAATGTATATTTATTCTTAAATATTTAACGGAATAACAAATGCAACTGAATGAAAATTTTATGCTAAAATCTTCATTCAGTTGTGAATTCGTTCAAAAAAATAAATTATTTGATATATTAATAGAGTAATCTTCTCTTGAAATAAGGAGATTATAATAAAATGATGACATCATAAGTTTATTTAAATTTTTTATTACCATCTTTTCTTTGATGGTTTTCATTAACAACTTTCTAATTAAAATCACATTTATTAATTTATATAAAAAACATATTGAGGATTAAAAATATGCACTAACTAATACCAACATTGATCAGAAAAGAGTTTCAGTTGAAGAAATGATTAAGAATGCACATGTATTCAAAATAAAATTCTCATCTCAATTCTGGGGTATATAGACTTACAATTGTAATCACTATCACAGAAGGAGGGAAAACCTTGAAATAATTCAAACATTGAACACAATTAAAAATATTCTTCCAAAAGAGTAGTAATAGAGTATTTTTTTGATAATAGAATTTATTTAAATCAAGGTATGGTCAAACCATCTAGTTTATTTACAGATATAATAACATAAAGATCACATATTTCATTTGATTACAAAAACTAACTACAAAGCATAATTCATGAAAACTTCAGTTACAATGAAAATATTTGGTTCAATAAATTGCTTGAAAATTATAATGTTGGATACAATTAAAATTATTAGAATTATATGGTAGGAAATTATTTTTTGTAAGTGAATGCATTTCACACACAAATCCAATAAGACAACATAAAAAACAAACAAGAAAAAATATATTAAAACAATATAAACATTTTTTAATAATAAACTAATAACAGTTTAAAACACTTAATTTTCACATACACATCTTTTTTATTAGGTATTATATTTTAAAATTATTCTAATTAATTATCTAAAGTTTTTTACATTTATTAGCACCTTTTCTTTTTCTCAACATCATTACATCGTTTGGAATAATTATATAAGCAGATATTCGTAAATGTTTTGATGACTTTTGAAACATGAAAATCACAAAATTTATTACATTCTAAACACACATTTTCAAATACAATATTATTTTCTTCAAGAAATATTTTAGTTTACATTACTTGATTTTTACAAATTAAAAATTTATGTTCATATTCAGTTATAGAAACTATCTGCAAAAATATTAAATAACAAATTGATTAATAATATGTAAGGAAGGTATTTTCTCTCTCAAACCTCCTCTATTTAACATATATAAATATTAAAAATGAGATTTTCCATCAAGTTCCAAGTCTTTTAAGCATTTGATAATGGAATTCAGAGATGTTATTTTATCCTTTTCAATCCATTTATTTAATTCTTCATCATAAAGTTTTTTCCTCTTAGCTTGACGTTCTAAAGTTACTGATCGTTCTTGAGGATATTGATTCCTATATTTAGGAAACACACAAGGATATGCACCTTCAGAAAGTTTAGGAATATGTTGAGAACAACTAATACATTTTCCATCATGAGTGGTGATAGTGTTATGGCGAATAATATCTTTATCTGAAATATGTTTGGAACACACAGCACTTTCTTTTGTTAACTGAAAATCATCCCTTGATATTTTTCTTAACCGAAGAGCTTTTAGCTGTTCAAATTTTGGAAATCTAAAACAGGTAGATACTCTAAAACAGGTGATAATCTTTATCAAGATGGTTTGATGTACAGTTTGGTACACAACAATACCTTGGCATATTTCTGCAAAAAGAGATTTTTAAAGAGTGAAGTAAAAACCTTATTAACTTATATAGAAAGGTGCCTTAATTCATAAAGGAACATGTTATGTATTTGTTTTTTTTTTGTATAATAGAATAATTTTTTATATTGTTATATGTTTATGTTCAAAGATTTTCTTCTGTTTAAAAAATGTAATATTTATAGAATTTATTGCTAAAATCTTTATAAAAAGTTTGTTTCTTATTTCTTAATATATGTAATTTAAAACATTTTCCAATTAAAAATATTTAAGAATAAGGCATGGCAGGTGGTTGGTTGAGACATGTGAATTCCATGATTCAAGTTATTTTACTTTTAAAGAAATTTTTAAATTGATAACACACGAAATTTTTTTTAATATATAACTGTTATCAGAAAACTCAGAACTTCTAGAAAAATTTTTATAATCTCATAAGCGAGTACAATGTAAAACAGAATTATACACAGGATACTTTGTTTATATAAAAGAATTCTTAAAAGTAATTCTAAAATTCGTAAAGTATTCTTAAAAGAATACATTGTACCCTTAAAAAATCTTTTTTGTGTAATTGAATCAAGTAACCAAGAATCAGTAAGAAATAATTAAAATAGAAAGTTATATTCACTAGATTAAAATGAGCCTTGCATATTAATTCTTCATTATAGTCGTCAAATAAAATAATAAATCTAATTTTTTGTATTCTTGAGTATTTTCTATATTTTTCTGATTTATTGGAATTTGATAGAAATCACACTTATCAAGATTTCAGAAACCTATTCTAATTTATGATTATTTTATATTTTTGCAATTCTAAAATTAATCATCCATAATATTAGTAATGATATTGTCAAAATTTTAAGAAGCGAATATTGGTTTAATATATCTTTAGAATTCTAGATTATAGTACATGTAATATTATAAAATTCACATCTCATATATTAGTAACATTTTCGGGATATAAATAAAAAAACATAGCAATCTTTCCAGAAAAAAAGTAAATTAAAATTATGAAAAAAGAACATTAGGACTAGATTCATATTAATCGTAACACAAATCATGTTCTAAGCGACTGGTATTATGCATCAAATACTTAAAAAGTAAACACGTATTTAACTCGCTATTTCAGTTGACTTTAAATTTAAAATAAGTAATTTTTTTTTAAAATAATCACATTGAAATACAAAAATTTTAGATTAGTACTTGAAATATTTCTGCTTTACATGGAAGTATGGTATAGAACACAAATTTATACGTTCCTTCCGGTGATGACGTCAACAATTTCATGATTCTCAACTGTCATCTTTGATTTCTAGACAGCCTTGGTCTAACCCAGAGCTAAGCAGTCACGTGGAAGCTCCAGGGTGGGAATCTTAGTAATTTAGAAGTCAAGCAGAAGATACTTGACCAGAGGTATCATTTCTGTTGATTTTCAATTAAGTTAGGATTTAAGCTCACTACTTTCCAATAATGAGAACGACGTTCTAATCAACTAGGCATGCGTGGCTCTTTCCCCATTTTCGTAAGTTATTAAATTTATTAATTTAGAAATTTTAATTTCTAGAAATTACTGATACTTTCCTTTCTAAGCTTTCGAAAACAAAACTATGCAATACAAATGCACTCTTCTTTTATAATAAAAATTAAACAAAGATTTTTTACACTAACAGTATTATACATCTGAAAAAGCTTTATATCGATATTTTTAATATTTCACTTTTAATGTACTTTAGTAAAAGATTAAATTCAGTCTAGCTTCTAAAATTCCTATTAACAATAACATAAACTTACGTATACAAATATTAAAAATGAAAAACCATCTTTTCACATCATAATAGCGGGTTCGATTAATAAAAATATGTGTGAATTACTTGTTAAACATTTACAACACACACACAACACAATGAAATATAATACTTCTCTTTATTTATTAAAATATTTAGTTTCTATTTAAATGGACAAAGCTGTTTTTATGTTAATGGAATACATTTATTGAAAATTTCTGAACATATAACCTTTTTAACATGTCTTGTTCTAAGACATGTTAAAAAGGTTATATGTTCCAATATTGGTTGGTCAAGTTTTACTACCAATGCATTTTCAAAAGTAATGTTAAGACATGTGCTTCATTTTTCAAGCAAGTTATTCTTAGTTCACAGAAATTTAAATTATGTTTAATTAAATTCTAAATTAAATAAATTTTGTTTACTGTAACAATTTTTTTAAGTGCACTCGGCAACAAAAAATTGACTGACTAAGAAGTTTTTGCCTGATTCTCACATAAATTGATAGGAGTGAAAATAGACGTTGAAAAGCAAGTGATTATTAACATTTCAGAGAAGCTGAATGATTTGTTTCAGAGTTTGACAACTACAATGATAGATAGTAAGAAAGGCTTTAGTTTTTCTCTTGGCTAGATGCATTTGTTACTTTGCATGGCAGAGGCTTGCAAAGTTTATGTACAGTGTCTTTCAGAATATGATAATTAAGGTTTAACTATTGTGCCAAATCACCAATACTCCCTACATGATGAATGATAATACGAAGATATGGTAATTAAAGATTATCACTTTGATAGTCCAAAGTATCAAAAAAAAAAAAAAAAAAAAAAAAAAAAAACTCGTAACAAGATTGATTATAGACTGTCAGCTAAGTATTACTGTAGAGCAAATGGGACACAAATGAATACCAAAATTGTTTCTAGGGTATAGGATTACAAAAGCATTGTGTCTTTCTGATTTGTTAGACATTACCTGATATGTCTGCGGTTGAAGATACAAATAGAGAAGTAAAACTCATCAGTATGGATTACACATTCTTGTTCTTTGTAATTCACTTCAGTGAACTTATTTTACAGAGTACAGGCATAAGTGTTAATCTATCTACACAGTCATCATGCGTATAAATTCCTCTAAACTGTCACCTGTACAGTATCATGTGAGATGCATGTATTCAAATTACTTGTTAGATAGTTGAAAATGACAAATAAGATGATGCGAAAACTTCTCTAACAGTTGCTGTTTTCCGTTAACTTATGGCCGTATTCAACCACTGTCATTCTAAAGCTGACAGCTGTCGTTATTAAATCATTCACGTCAAGGATGAAGTTTTCATTATCAGGAGGTAATGAGCTCAAATCCCGACTTAACTGAAGATAAATGGTGCTCACTGAAGGTGACTGGGGCCTCTTAAATAGGTCGTAGTAGCAATGTCATCCCAGTGAAATTATACCTCTGGGTGGGGCAAGTTAGGTATCTGGGAGTCTTCTGACAGGTCAATGCTTCTAAATTAAAAAGACTTTCACCCGGCTACTTCCATCTAATTGGAAGATCTCAACTGTAGACTAGGTACATAGAAGCCTACAGCTACAATACTTTCTGGCCAATATTGTTTAACTGTCCCATCGCTGGGACCCGAGTTTCAAGTGATTGCCAAACTCAACCAATCAGACATTTTATCAGATAGCAATGATCCTCCATCACAGCAGAGTTTGAAGATTTTCTTTCTTATCCTAACATAGGCTTGTAATGAGAAAGGATCGTTTGGAACGGCATTATGTACTGTTAACTTAAGATCCAGCAGTCAGAATGCAGCAGACAATTGACCATAAGATTGAAATTATCTGTCAAACCAGTTTTTAAAATCAAATTGTGTTCATCTGTGAATATCAATTTCATTTTTCTGGATCAGTTTTATTGTACAGGTTACATTAGACATTTACAGGTTACAATTTATTCAGACATTAAATTTCATCATTTCAAAATTAACCATTTATAAAAAACTCATGATCAATGTTGTGGCATATAGGTCATTAGTTTGTGGATTCTGCCACCCACCCTGTCTGGTGGTTAGAGTACCTGACTACGGATTGGGAGGACCTGGCTCGGGTGTGGATGCACTTTCTCTTTCTCTGTCTGTGTTTTTTGTCCTTTCCTCTGATGATGGACGAATGTGGCCCGCCCTATAAACGGGTTTGTGGTGGTGTGGCGTGGGTGATGCTACTCGTACCTCCGTGACTTGGTTCACAGGTGCCCACCGGGTAACGATAAGATGAGTAGCAGTTTCCGGCCTTGTTGCGGCAAATGGGTTAATTACTCAAGTGTGCCCGCCATTAGAAACAAAAAAAAGTTTGTGGATTCATCTCAGTTGAGAATATTTTTTCGACTCAGTTATTCTCTTTAACCTGTACGTAAGTTTGAATATAATTAATTCCTAGTATCAATCATATTGTAACTTAATTAAATAATAAATTATAAATATAGCAAATATAATGTCAAAAAATGGATATTGTACAGTGTCATCACGCGCAGTGGTAAGAGTTAACGCGTGTAGTTTTATTGAATCGTTTAGATTCTGAATATCATATTGAGGATTATAATTCTAGATAGTTTGAATCTAATTCAAAATTTCCACCTGATTTTCGACTAAGCAAATGAGTAGCCAATTGATGTAATCAAAACTTAAAGACATATTCAAAGATTAGCGATCTGGGTAACGTGCAGGTTATGAAAGAAACCAATCCTATTACTAAGCGGAGAAATATTGTATGTTACGAGCAACTTGTGGAAGATATCACCTGGTGCATTTTAGGAGAGCATTTTGCAATTACAAACCCTACAACATCCATTATTTAAAAAGTAGTATCTAACATTTTAATGTCTTCTTTTTAATATTTTGTCTAATAAAATACTAATTGTTTAAAATGCATAAAATTACGGAAATTATAGTATTTATCTCAGATCTTTTTATTACATATTGAGATTTTATATTACAAGCTCCCATGAATACAAATGAATAAAAAATTTTAAATTGTGTTTTAAAGTTTCCTAAGTTACTTTTGCATGATTATTGTGTGGGGTATTCATGATTCTGATAATTCCTTATTAAAATCTGTTTGCTCTTATGAAAGCCGTTTTCTTTCAAGAAATAATAGAGCAGAAAGGATATTTATCATCTATATAGAACTACTCAAATTTTCTGGAATAGATTTTATTTAGTTACAATTGTGTATAATGTAGGATTTTATACATAATAAAGTTTTAAATATTATAGAATCGTCTCAATATTCTGTAATATTAAAAATTGTTTTTCATTATTTGAATTACAACAAAGGAAATATTTTTTCATTAGTTATGTAGAAAACTTAATCAATTAATAATTTTTAAGACAGTTAATAGTGACAAATATTTATTGAAATTACATTAATACTATTAAAACAAAAAACATGAGTAATCTGAACACCAAAAAAATGATATTAAAATATTATTGATCTTATTTGTCAAATCAGAGTATTTATTGAATTAACATTCTATGTATTATTGGAGTAAATCATTTTATCATTTCGAGTCCATTTTGATAACTTTTCTAAATGAATAATCTACATTATATATTTTAAATTAAATAAAATCCAATCGCTCCCAAGTTTGATTAAAATATAGTTTAAATATATAATAATACTTACAAGTAAATTGGAAATTCTGTTTCATAAAATATTATTTTATAGATACTCTGAGGTTTATTCATTACTTTATATAATACGATCATATACTTGCATGTACTTCATTAAGGCTGTTATTTTATTGATTTGTTTTGAATGCTTAGACGAATTTTAAAAGTGTTTTAAATTATTCTTAAAAAATAATTTTTAATAAGTTTATAAATTTCGTGATCTGCAAATAACACGAATATGATTCAAAACAAGATGGGGATTTTTTTTAAATTCATAACAAGTGCATCTAATATTTTCTCATCCTTCATGTTATAACAAATGAATTTTTCATTAGATTTTATATACAGGCATTGACAAAGAAATTTAAGTGGGTAAATACATTTCACTTCAATTTATTTTCCTCAATGTAAAAATAATGAAAATCATCAACAATACATGGGTTTCTATTAAAAGTTTATTTATTTAGAGGAATAATATTTTTTTCACGAATTTTAAATTTATTTTATGCTAAATATCGATTTCCTGCTTCATGCTTATGGAAGAAGGTTAAGGAAAATTGCACGATATATATGTATATAATCATAATGATCAGACTAAATACTGCGTCCATGTAAGTCTTGTTTACGATATCCTTATAAACGATACTTAAGTAGATAGGATATCAAAAATGTTTTTCATTCCCTAAAGTATAAACCTGAGATTCAGAAAATAATTTTAGTTTTTAGATTAATTAGAAATTAATTTCTGTTTTAGATTAATTTAAAAATAGTCTTCTGACTTACGTGATAAAGTTATTTGCTTGTGTACTTTAATGTAAAATGTTATTTTCATGTGTTTTAATGTACAATGCATTTTATTTAATTTCTGGTTTCCTTTTTACTAACCAAAATTTACAATTTAAACCAATCTCATATTATATAAATCAAATGGAATTATATAATGGGTAATTTTAAATATTCTTTAATCAATAAAGCTAATATTTTATATATATGAAATATAACTTTCATTTTTAAAAACGAGAAATATAATGATCCATTAGATGTATCAATATTTATTTTATAAATTTATGTTCCAAAACTAATTAATTTATATTTTTTTTCAATTTTATATTTAAATTACCATATTACTTTTTTTGATTTAAATTAGCAGAAGGTAAAACAACTTCTAAAGTATAAATCATCAATATGAAACAAATCCCATATGCATATCCCCCATCTGTATTTGCTCCGATGCCTATACGACACCTCGACAAATGGAAATTCTTTTATGAAGAGGAGATGCATTTTCCGGTTCGGTGCATATTCTGATCGGTTTCCAGTTGTCAGCCCCCGGGATAAAGTCCACCAGAAACAAAATACTATGAATTCGATACATGGAAGTTTCTGTTTCTTTAATTTTTTACGGAGCCCAGAGATTAAATGATTAATCGCATTCAAACGCCTGAGTTATTTACGTTGAAATACTTAACATAATGTATAAGAACAGTATTTACAAAAGACTGTTAAGTGTTTCTTATTCTTGAAATAAAATCTCCATTAAATCTGATGAAACTTTGAAAGAATGGAAATATCTTTAATTTATTTCTTACTCTATTTTATTTTATGAAATTTTCATTCATAAGTGAAAATCAATATCATTAAAATTGATTTGGATTTGAAATCTATGTAAAATTTAATACTTAGGTAACTTTTTGTTGTAGATTTTATAGTCATTATTTTAATACAGAAATAGTATTAATATTTTCTTATTTCATAATATTAGGTTGGGGAAAAAGTAATCCATTATTTTTTCGGTAGACGTCTGTAGTGATCGATATCTTGTAAGGTCAAACAATTTCAGATTTATGCTCGTTGGAAAGGTGACATTTGACACTAAAATATCCTCTTGCGGTTTTTTGTTTGATTAATTCAGTTACGAGTACAAGGTTTCAAAAATGGAAGACAACAAACAGAAAATTCGATACATTTTCGTTTTTCTCTTGTAACGGCGAAAAAGATATCCGAGTGGCTAAAATTGTGAAAGGTGTTTATCGTCCTATATAAGACTGTAACAACCAGTTACGTACAATTTTTGTTTCGTGGATTCCGTTCGGGTATTTTTGATGTTAGAGATGCACCTCGCATGTGGATACAGCATCGTCGAAAATGTCTGTAAAATATCAAAAATGATCGAAGTTAACCCAGTTAAAAATGTCAGCAGTTGTAACGCGCAAGACCTAAAAATCTACATGAAAGCTGTTTTAAACCTTTTTACAAAGTGAATCCAAAAGAAGTTACATAAAGTTCACGTAAAAATAATGGATTTCTTTTTCCCCAACCTAATATTAAATTATATGATAGCTTTTAAGTTGGAATAATATTAAGTCATACATGCGGTGTTTTCAATAAAAGAAGTACATAGAATAAGTTGAATTAATCAAATATAAAATTTTTAAATTAGGTAGATTTGAAATGAAGCAACTGTACTCAATGTCTAGTAGCAAAGTGAATGTAATCAGTTCCGATTTTAAAATTGATAACTCTGCAAATTGGACTTAGTAAATAAAGTATTTACAGGAAATCATGCTAGCAGTATGTTTTATAAGTGATTCTTGTAAGAAAAAAGCAATATAATTTTAGCTCTACAAAATTTATAAAGTTAAATTGCCTCTTTAAGTTTAAAAATTAAAATTGCTATTAGCAATATTTAAAAACGCTTAGAAAAATTTTAAAATATTTTTAAATACTGACGGAACTAGCTGGAAAAGTAAAGCTAAATATACAGAATATTTTGCATAAAGTTTCAAAGAAGCAAAACCGAATATTTTAAAATATCAGAGTTGAGAACGTATAATTTAGCACACTTCTTATTATCTTCCAGTATTAATAAACTGATTTATTTTTGTATTTAGGAACTCAATAATTCCAAACTGTCTTTCTTCCCATTCCAATGTACACAAAGATTCTAATTTTATGAGCAGCTAAAAAAATTTCATTAAAACTACTTCTCACGTAACATAATTTAAATTAATAATAATTTTTACTAGAAATTTTATAAAACAAAGCCTCACTATATTAAGTAATAAAAAAATTAGGGAAATGCAAATGATTCTATGCACATATTAAAGTACATTTGATAGAATACTGTAAATAATAGATTCTCATAAAATCCTTAATTTTTAGAAAATGAAATAAATGTTCTTTAAAATATTTGCTTTTTTTTCACTTATTGAGTCATAATTTACTGCAGACAGAGGAAATGATTCGAAAAATTATCCACAGTTTACAACTATCAGGAAAGTTTAAAATAAATACGTTTTTTGTTATTAATGTTTTAAGAAAAAGGGAAGATTCAGGTTTAAGAAAACAATGTGATAAGAAAGAATAAAAAGAATATCGAGTATAAGAAGATAGTGAGTTGTATCATTTGTGGAAAAACCTGTTATTGTGAAAGTTTCAATTTAAAAGGACAAGGAAACATTCATAATAGATAATGCATGCCTTTTGAAATTACAATGATCTATTTGATAAATTTGATACATTTTATAATGGAATATATTTCTATTATTTATCATAAAAGATAATTACATTATTCACCTAATGTAATTTTTCTCTCTTGACTTAGTTGTGAAAGCAGTTTAATATTGGGTATATAGAATTCAGTGATTGGTCAAAATATTTTCAACGTTCAACTTATAAATTTCTAATATGAGTATACAAGGTAAGACTTATAACATATTCCCATTTCTTTTGAATTTTGAATGCAAAAAGCTAGATGATCTAACTGTATTTTCGTTGAATTTAGATCTCAGATATTGAATAGCAGAATTATTTGAAAAAAAGTTTTAAAATCGTGATTACTAAACCAAAAAATTATTTTTGCATAAAACCAATGGAAATGATTTTGAGATGTTTTGTAGGATCTTTAGTTTTTATTAAAGACACTTGAAGTATATTTATACCCTGTTTTAATCAAATATTTTTGGGGCCACCCAAAAATATTTGATTAAAACATCAGCAAATGTAAAGTATTTTATGAGATTGTATTACATATAATGTTTTAGATGATTATTCCCTGTCAAAACTGATGTTTGTATAATAATAGGAAAAATATCAAAGGAATATTTATAACTTTATAATGGTGTATGCAGAAGCAATACAGCACATGCATGATGTGTGATGTTCTCAATTATGCGGTCTATTAGCTATATAGAAATTGTTCTTCCAAAGCAGTTCAAAGATTTGCTAGGCTCCCAGGATGAGAGCAGCTGCACGTGGTCCTAGAATTTCCCAAACATGCTCGATTGAGTTAAACTCCGGTGGTCGAGGTGGCTCCAGAATGCTCTCAATTACTTCCTTCTTAAATAAGCCCTGTTTGGTTCACATTTTCATCTTGAAGCACGAAAGCATCATCTATTCCACCGGCATAAGGGCACACATAAGCATCCAGAATCTCTATAGGTGTCAACCTTGTCATTTCTACTAGAAAAGACATGTTTATTTGTGCGTCCAGCCAAAGAGATACCACCCCAAACATAGATGTTGTCTGATCCGTATGCATGTCTTTCACGGATATTTTATGGATGAAAACGAGTTTCATGCTGTCTTTAAATGAAATTGCGCCTACTATCAGTTTTGAGTTTAAACCTGAACTCATCCGTAAAGAGAACAGTCCGCAATTTATCAAGCATACAGTGGATTTAATGACGTGCCTATTGCAATTGTTCCTGCTCATGGCGTGACTTGAGTGGGATGCAAATGACTAGTGTCCTCGCATAACGACCATATTCATGAAGCCTTCGACATACGGTTGATCTAGATTTCGAAACTTGCAGTGAGGGAGTATCTGAGCTCATCTAGAAATGTGATTCTATTTATGCCCTCATAATGACAAATATCGGTCATCGGCTCTCGTGGTACCGTGTGGCCGTTTTTGGCTGAAGATCCTAGATGCCGAATCCACTGGTAGAAATTGTTGCCAAAGTTTATGAATAACAGACGAATTCATATTCAGCCATTGAGCCACTTCTATCTGACATTTTCCTGCTTTTAGTCTCTTAATAGCTCTCCATCGAAATTTTTCGGTCAAATGATGCCCGTAAGCTATTGTTACAATTTCGCTATTTTAGATTTCTAATCTCAGTCATACAGCGACAATTGCTCAGAGACATCCTTTTTATTTCTCCTCGCAAATGACGTATTCTGACTATTTTGCAAAATGTTATATTATTCAGCTCCTTTTACTCACCAACATACTCAAATTTCATTGTTATTGGCTTATTTTTGGAAAAGTTATTGCTGAGTTTGTGATTTTTCTTTAATATTTGATAACCAGTGTATTTTTAATTACTTCTTTCTTTTAAAAGATTTAAAAATATGAGGAAATTTTAAAAACTTATCAAAAATTTATTGAATTGAATAAAAAAATTGAGATGAGCCAACCACAACTTTATATCTCGACTAATAGAATTATACAACGGCCCTTCATGCAATCATACTATTTTGAAATTTTATGTATTGTTTCAGAGCATCAGTAGCTTAAGAAGTTCTCTTGAGGACAACCAAACATGCAGATGCTAATCAGAAGAGCCATAATTTAATTGTGATTTATTCTGAAAACAACATATTTATAAACTGTTGCATTCCAATGCCGTCATTAGAAACATCATTGCAAATTAAGGAAACAATTTATCCAATCAGCATTGTAGATTGGCAAATAGTTCGGAAATATATGACTACAACACTATGGATAGATACTGGAACGATAAAATTGATTTCCTGTGAATGCCAATGAATGACATCTTCTACTGTATCCCTGTACCTAATGTTGATCATGATGTTCTCATCATGACATTTAAAGTAATCTTCCTGACATTTAAAGTAAAATTCCATTCGTTCTTTTGTGCCTGCAAGCAATTATTGCGTTTATGAAATATCAATTTATCAGTATTAAAATGTTATTCCTCACCTCATCAACAGAATCCGCTGCACTTTATCTTTTGTATTTGTCTAGATTTAAGTCTCCCAATAATATATTAAGTTGTAGATTACTATAAATTGAGTTGTGACATTTTCTAATAAAAATGATTCTATTCGAAAGCGTAAGAATATAATTTTGCAAGTGATGTAATGGGAAACAGGCTTATAACCTTTGTTTTACGATTTCATGAAGCTTGATTTTCTCCTGTTTTCTATTCCAGTTTATATTATGGATAAATTTTATTGTTAATTGAATAAAAGTATATATTTAATTTCGTTAATACTGTGTTTTTCCATACTTTTAGGTAGTTTAATTATTTAAGAAGGTATCACATAAGTTCTCATCATGAAAAAAATTGATTTTATAAACAAATTTTCTTAAATTATGTTACTGATAATACTTTTTGAATAGCCATCACAGTAAAACCAAATAAATCTAAAAAAAAATAATCTTTGTATTAATGATAATACTGTCGCTATTAACATACATAATTTTAATGCCTGTTATTTTCTAAAGCAAATATTATTTTTAATAAGAACGCATGCAACAATTTTCTAGAAATAGTCCTTACAGGACATATCATATCTTCATATACTGATTGAATGCTTTGAACCATGAGGACCTAAAAAGTGGTATCATCTGAATTTTCACTAAAATCAATTATATTATCACCTTTCTATTCTACACCAACTTTCATATGAATTTCCTCCATAATAGAAACTATTGTCTTATCGGTTTAATTTAAATGTATACATTTATCCCTAATGTAAGGCAAAAAAATTACCAGAACTTTGTTCAATAAAGGGGTTCACTTCATATTTAATAAATAAACGCTTAATGTGACAGCATGAGACAGTATAATAAAAGAACTATTGTGTAGGCATGAAACAATACTGAATATAACGCAAAGTGTGATGGGAAAAATATGCAGAGAATATTTTCTGTTGTACTTCGAACTTTGTAATAATGAAATTTGCTCTTGGATAAAATCCACTAATTTTTTTCATCCATATAGACAATTTTTAATTCATCAATAATGTGCAGAAATAAATTAAATGAATTAATTATCTTTCCCCTTATCTTAAATAATAGCTTTCTCAATAGATTTTTAAATATCAAGTAAAACATTAACGTTAATTGTAGTCACTGGGAAATTATAATTATCTAATTTGTTCGTTTATAATATGTTTAATTGAACTTAATACAGATAAAAATTTGTCAACAATGAAAGCTACTTCTAATTCTGGACATAAGACAGGCATAAGATCATGTGAATTAGCACTAAAAGAGGTAAAAAAAAAATCATTAGAGATAATTAAATCAATAAAGTTTACACGCTGTTAATATTCCTTGATATCAAAGGTGCTTTCGATTCCAACCATTGGTAAGACAGTAACACAAAACTTATAGATCTGGATTGTCCACCAACTCTCACGCAGCTTATTAACGCCTATCTGAACAATAGAACAGTCCAATGTGACTGCGGTTCTGGCTCCGCATCCCAACAAATTTACAAGGCATGCCCACAGGGATCCTGTTTGGGACCAATTTTATGGACCATCATAGCAAATGATTTTCTTAGCAAATACACACACCCGGAAGTCAAAACTACAGCATTCGCTGACGACTACCCCATAAGCGCTAAAGGAAGAACTGGGAAACTGATCGAAACTACAGGACAGGTGGCCACAACAGCATTCGAAAATTTGTTTTTAAGCCACCATCTAGAAATATCAGTCAGCAAATGCAACATTATAATGTTTGCCAAACCACATAAATTGCAACGTGAAACAATTATTAGAATAGGCGGTAGGTCTCTAAAAGCTGTAAAAACTATACAATACTTAGGTGTGACGTTAGATCAAAATCTCAAGTGGCTCGCACACATAAATACACTGAGGCCAAAAGCAATAATAGCACATGGATATTTGATAAAATTAGCACCACGTAGCTGGGTTATTAACTCTAACTTGCTAAAAATTTGGTATCACACAGTAACAGAAAGAAATTTCAGTATGCCTCATACACATGGGGTCAAAACTTAGACAAGCAAGCAATACAAAAATTCCTCATCACACAAAGGCCATTCTTACTCAGAATCACGAGGGCCTACAGAGCCACCTCGACAGCAGCACTCAATGTATTAGCAGGTGTGATCCCGCTACATCTCCAGGTAATCAGGGAAGCGACCGTGGCAAACGTTCTTTGATTCAACACAGACACACATGTTGATCAAATTACTGTAATACAAAGTCACTATCAAACCCAGGAAGCAATAAACCCAATTCACCTAGAGAATAAAATTATGGAAAAATTCCTATACTTACTGCCACATATGCAATCACTATCACCACAAATTAATATATACACGGATGGATCTAAAACAAACCAAAGCGTCGGTTCGGCGTTATGCGTCTACCAAAACATAGACAATATTAAAACAACATGCCTGCCCATGAACCCTAACTATTCGGTTTTCCAAGCCAAAATACATGCCATACATAATGCACTACAATGGATTAAAGATGAGAACCCAAAAATCACACACATACACATAGACAGTATTTCGAGCCTCTACCCTTTTGCCAATCACAGACAACGCAATACATATATTCAAAATACAGAAAAGTTACTATTAGACTATTAGATTTAATTCAAACATGCATCATAAAATTGTAAAATCAAGTCACCACAGTCACATTTAAAGAGAATAATACTTAGCAATATAATGGATCTGTGGCAATCTGAACGGGACAATGCAGACACGGGTAGGTACACCAATACCTTCTTTCCTAAAGTGAACACAAAGCGATTTGTCCGCCAGCACCAGCTGGTCCAATTGTTTACACGATATGGCCAGTTCCCCATCTTTGTTCACAGGTTGGGGAAAGCCACTGCAGTAGATTGTATCTGCTGTGAAGAAGGAAATCCACAATATTACGCTTTCCTACTGACAGCGTCACTGCATTTAAATAAGCCGACAGATGCAAATCTCTCCGCATGGAGTGAACTAGTCATAAGTAACAAAAAAGCCCAAAATAAACTTATAGCGATAAAACCGGTGGCGATAGACATGGACAATGATTAATATTCAATGACTCTCATACAGAACCAAAATGGCAGCCCTCACCATCTTGAGGAACATGCTTGTCTCACCTTTTTGAGGAAGCACTTCACTTTGCAGAGAAGAAAGGATCCAAAAGATCTGACAAAGATGCAAGAGCCCAGCGAACAAGGAAGCTTTCAACATATGTAGCAGTCTTCAAACTCGGCCAGCTTGGGACATCTAGCTATACCAATAGTGACTATCAACAAACATAGCACAGACCATAGGAGCCTGGACGTTCGTGATAGCTGCGGACTAGTATCTCATGAACTATAGTACAGTGTGTGTGCCTTAAAAAGTTTTCTCCAGAAAACCTCTAAAAAGCTAGCTTCTTCTGGAAGCTTGGACTCAAAAGTGTTGGACGGCCACAACCATGGTTTCTCAAATGCATTATACTAATGTCTAAATCACCATCGAGTGCAGTGTTCAACTTCTATTTACAAGAACTTTTGTTAAGACTGAGAGGGCATAGCTGCTCGTTGGTTTCTACATGGCCCTCGAGTATGTGCCATCTGTGTCAGTGTGAACTTTGCATCTAAATGGCTGGTAAAGATAAACCGAGTGACCACCATACCTAAGTTACTGTGACTTGCTAGTGAAACTACTTCTTTGGTTCTCCAGAAAGACGCTAGATCCAGCAAAACCATGTTAAAGACAATCGTCAATCAGCGGACTGGGGCTCACCCTGCAACAGCAGTAGAGTTGCTAGTCATCTCGGGGTGGGTGGTAGAGGTTTTCTAGGTATCCCTCTAGTTGCACGTGAATACGGCCCACCTTCCCCCAAAGTTTCCCTAGAAAGCGCAATAGCCCAGCCCGCACATGTTATGGTGACGCTCTCTGCTAGGGTCTCATCGCGTGTTCGGGCTTTGTGTTGTGATTATCCTTAAAATAAATGGGGAATTAGACATACGCAGCAGACATTTCAAGCCTTACACTCACTTCGTGAGTTGGCAGTCCGCCTGCGGTGTCCAAGTTCAAGTCTTGTCAGTAGGCTAAAAGACGCAACAGCAATTGTTCGCAGTTGGTCAGGAACAAAAACTGCGTTTATTGAGAGAACACTCCAAGGCTTGTTCTCGCAAGCCCTAGTGGCAAAATCTCTAAAGTCTTTTGATATATAAGCTATGAGATATTTTAAAAACTAATATTGTATATTTTAGTCTAATGAATACATTAGAAAGTAAAAATTATTTCAAGTGAAAATTTTTAAATGGAAGTTTTAGCGAAAAATATCATAATTTACTATATAACAAATATTTTCTAAAATAAATTTAATATAAGTTTGGAATTTTAAAAGTATTTATTGATTTGACTTAATTGCTTTCTTGAATCTCTGATTAAAAATTCTTGTGAAACAGGAAAAAATTTATTTAAATTTATGTAATTATAATCCTCACAAAAAATGTATTGTTATGATTTGTTTTAAGAAAAGTAACAAGGAAATGGGTGTGTATATAGCTACTCACTTTTTCTGAAAGTATGTTTTCTCCAAATTCTACAACGTAATAATCAGTTTATTTAAGTAAGATAAATACTTTAATCCACACGCAAGAAAGTTTTATACAAATTATTTATTATATGAGAGAAATTTATTTTTTTTTAGTTCTGACTATAACTCAATGATATCTAGAGTAATTTCTTTTAATCCCTAATTTTTATAGTGTATTTTTAATGTTTAGTATTACGTAGATTAATAAATTATAAATATTCCAAAAATCAAAGTATTTAAGTCATATTTAAATTACTTTTTGTAACTGTTGAAATATTTCCCAGAATTATTTCAATAACACACAAAATATCAATTATTTAATTGAAATTTTGTATGTTATTTTGAACATTATTGTTCTATCGGTGGAGTATTTCTCTCTATTCCATAAAATTAATAAAAAAGTGAAAAATAAATTTTGAAGAATTGACATGGATTAGATCAAATGATTCTACATTTAATTATGATTATGAAAAAATCATGATTATGATTATGCTAAAATTATTCAAAAAAAAATAACACATCGTTTTAATATATTTATTAGATAGATTGTAATAAATTGGGTTAAAATAAATTTCATTTAAAATTATATTATCTTATCTTTCAAATACTAAATGGAACTCCAGAAATAACTCAATTTTGAATGATGTTTATGATCATAATACTTTCATTTAGGTTTTTGAACAACGGGATTATTGTACAATAACTTTGAGATCGGCATTAAAAATTTATATGCATGTGTTTGATCTTTCTAAATTCATTAGGTCTAGCTATTTTAGTCGTAGTAATTTAACTGACATTCTTTTTTTGATTTAAAAAAAGCCATAAATTAAATTTTTTATAATATTGTAAGAAACTACAAAAGTAATTAATTATTATAATTTTTTTTAGTTTTATTACTCGCGAATATCTTATTACTTATAAATGAGCTAATTATATTATTTACCACATAAAATAAAATCTTTTGTTCTCATAAAATGCTTATAATAAAATTAAATCAATAACTTTATACATGAAGTCATATATTGAAGTGCTTATGACGATGTTCTAAGAATATTTCTGGATTACAAAACAAGATTAGGAAAGGTTTCTGTGCAAAATAGTTAGTCTTCATAAATTGTATGCTAAGAAGGTTAAATATGGTAAATTTACTTTGATAACCAATTTTATAGATTTTTAATATATGTTGTGGTGAAGTCATGCATTTTTATTTTTACATTTAATATGCTCTAATGATTGAATTTTAGTGAATTAAATGAATAAAATGTTTGCGTTAGAGCTTAAAGTTCAAAAATTGAAAATTAATTTATATTAACATTTAATCCGAGATTATGCTTATATATATATATATATTTATTCAGTGTTATAAAGTAAATTTGGAAAAATTAAATCTTAAGAAACTTTTCAGAGAAAACAAAATTAATTTTTGTAGACAGTGCTGTAGGAATAACTAAATCTAACCCATTTAGTTATGAGTTTTCTTCATTTATAATTTTATACTTTTCTTGAATTTTTTGTACAACATATAAAAATTAATTGACAACATAATTTTTTCAAATTAATATTATTAATCTAAATCTAACTTTGATAAGCTGAATAAATCTATATTGTTATAAGATTAAAAGTAATCATTTTTTATTGATTGCATAGTGGTTAAAATAAGGATTTGCTTTGAAAACACTCTATGTTGCAAAGCTAAAGTAATCATGCAGAAAAATATAATTTACAATAGATAAATATCTTATGTTTGTCGTATTTATCTTGCTTATTTTTATATCTATGCCACTTAAAAAAATCATTTTTCTAAATGATAAAATCAGATTACATAATTTTAAAAGTTATTTAGATTATTCAGTTGTGATCCTTAGCGGAATATTTCATAAAGATGGAAAGCATTTCTATTCTCGAAAACTAGATTTGAAACATTTATTATTCATAATTCTATGGAAATACGTTGACTAAAGATAATCTCTTTAATGTCCACTAATGAGCTTCGAAATCAATCACCAGTTCATGTGAAGCCATATAATTTTTACCCTTCTAATATATACGAAAACGCTTATTTCGAGTATGGAGGTGTCGCATTTGCAATACAAATGATTTTCTCCCATAAATCTTTGGTATTATTTTTCTGATCAGATCATTAGCATTATGTATGATCCCTTGGCTAGACAAGAAAAAATGGGAAAACTTTCCCGAGATCTTCTTAGCTGAACAATAATTTGTCAGTTATTTTTCGAGTAAAAATTATTATTGTTATATGTATATCGTTATATTGTAGAAATATAATTCACCCAGGATTTCCTCACTATTATTATTAAGCACATATCATTTCAGTTTTGATTCATGATAACTTATTATTTTTTTTAAAGCTTGTTGTTTTAAAATTAAATTAACGTAGTGTTGGAATTATTATATTTTTGTTTTGTTCTTAAGAAGATTTTTATATTAACAAAAAGTAAATTAATCACGAATAGACATCAGTCTATATACTGTAATATATTTTTTGATAATAAACACCTTTTTTAAATAAAAGTTTTTAACAAATTCCTCAAAAGAGTTTTTGAAATTTAAACAGCACAACATTTACATTATTTTTGTTCTATATTATGATGATTACCACTTATCAAAGAAAGATAATAAAGTGATTTGCTTCCTTATTGTAAAATTTCTTTTAGTATGTATTTAAACTGATGTGTATCAAAGTTCTCTGAAAAATTATTTAAAATAAAGAAAATTATATAAAGACTTAAGTAAGAAAAAATTTCATTAGTTTCACGTTACAAATTTTATTATATACTATTCACATAATAATTAATTGAATTAATATGCTCATTTTTTATCCAACATAGTAGCTAACACAAACTAATTTGAAATTATAATAATTTTAAATACGTTGATCCAGAATTTACAGTCAAAAAAGAGATATTTATACATATAATGTTTTTGAAAAATATAATTACACAAATCATACATTCACAAGAAAATTGTAATTAGTTTCTCGCTATTATTAAAAATCAAACACTTTTATAAAATATTCTTTTTGTAATACAAATTAATGTGTTAAGATGGAATTAATTTGGAGTAAGTCAGAAGATGTATTTTGATAGAGAAACGGAATATTTAGGTATCTTTCATCGTTAGATAATTTAATTGAATGAATTTCATGCATCATTGTCGATATTAGAGATAGTTAATAATCACTCTTTAGTATAAGTTAATACATTCGAATAATGTAACTTATGATTAGAAGATTTAGTATAAATATTGTAAATAAATTTTAAAAAACTTCCCAGTGAAAAGTGTAAAGATATCAAAATTCCTTTTCAAATTTAATGATTTTATTTAATGGATGTTTTATAATTTCATTAGCATCAAAATACACTATAACTCTTAACCAATTGCATCAATTAATTTTAATGTTTACAAAATTCATTAAATGTTTAATTTTAAATAATAAACAAGAATGTTGACTGTCTTTTAATTCAAAGAGGAAGAAACATAATATCTGTTAAAATAATTTAATTGTATTTAATTTATTTGTACAATTTATCATTGCACTGAAAACCGTACACCATTTTATTAATTTTCATGATAATGAAACTTTTAAATTTATTAGAAATATTGGTTAAGACATTTTTCATCAATTAACACAGATGAGAAAAATTTGCATATTTTTAAAAAGGTAAAACCACTAAAGGTACTTTAAGCAAATATTTCATGAAATCGTATAAAATTTTATAGCATTTCAACTAGTTATAATATGTTTGGATTTAACAAAGGTTGGTTCATTTGGAGATAATTTATTTCGTGTGGGTAGTCTCAAAATGTTTTGTTAATATTTTACATGTACTGTAACATAACTTCTACTTAATTCCTTTAGAATTAATGCTTTTTAAATAGTATACTTTTTAAGACTTTTTAAATCACATCATTAAAAGTTATGAAAATGTAATTGATATATATCTTGATATATTCATTGAAAAACTGATATAAGTAAGATTTGTGTCACAAGCATTATTTGAAAATATATTCATAAAATACTTTAAGTGACTAGTTTTCAAATTAAAATATTTTTTTAAATACTTTATTATTAAAAATAACTGGTAAGGCAAATTTGTGACCCCGTTCAAAATTTTTAATAATTATAAGGACAGCATCATATTTAAGAATGGCTCCCGAAAAAATCTTTTTAATCAAATAACCTTAATTGCAGGCGCAAGATATGCCACAATCTAAATGAAATATAATATTTCATTTAGATATATCAGGGTATCATTGTGAAACATCAGGATAAATATATAATAATTTAAGATGAAAAGGCAAATCTTAATCAGACAATCTTCTTAGAAAGAATTGAACTAAAAGAAAAATTCTTCCTTTTCAATAGAAAAATGAAAAACAATTGATTTTAGAAATTCAGAAACCTAAGTAATTAAGATATACTTATGTAGTAAGATATAGATTTATCAAAACACATGATATTCTTAGGTAATAGTAAATAAAATTAACTGGGGATGATAGTAGCATGCTTGTCCATATTTGATAGCTTTTTTATACATTTATCAAGAAATATGTTGATAAATTTGAAAAATGTTTAGTTTATGAAAATGTTCAATAATAGGTATATATAATAACATTGAGCAAATGTATGTGATAGAAGTATAAACATATTGTGAAACTATTACCAATAGTTATGTTACTTTTTACCCGTGAAAATTATATTTATTCAAAAATTCATAATAATTATTATGTGTGATTCAAAATATTATTAATTTCAAACTTAACATTATTATATTTGCTTTGAACCACATCTAGAGTTCCACCTTATTTTGCCATCACTCACTGGTTAGTACAACTCCCGTTTAAAACAGTTACGTTGATGCTTACAAACTTCGTTTCTCCTTTTTTGAAAGGCATACAAAAGGAAAGTTTTAAACATTTTAAACATAATTTCTTTTTTGCAAAAGGTTTATGACAAGGTTTATTTGAAAATACATTTGAGAATTTGAGGAATTCATTTGGCAAAGAAGTTGATATGGATCATCAACAAGGTGAAATGAATCTTTAAATATGTATCCTTGACAGTTTTACTTTAAAATAGCATTTGTGTATCTATTCTTGTTATTTTTAATTTTTTCTGATTTTTCAATTTACATTGTATAATGGTTTTTTTTTGCACATTATGTGTTTTAGCTATTAAACTTTAAGTATTAAGAAATACAATACTGTTTATTACTGAGAAATCCAATTTATGCAATAATATCACTAAGTGCTTCGACATTTGCCTAAATAAAAACTGACTATTTTGTATGCGTGTTAGTCTGTGTTTGCTTTTTTGTCGAACTAAACGAATTATACTGCCTCCCAGTTGATTTGGATTTAATTTCCTGGTTACGTGAAATTTCTCAAAAGCATGATTTTTAAAATATTTTGATATAAGTAAATTTTAAATTTGAATAGCAATTTTTAAATGTTAAATTAATTTTTTAAATTTTACATTTTAAAGAAATAAAAAAAATTGCATGTTACATTTGTTGAAGCAAGGTCAGTAGATTAATTGTATTATTTAACATAAAATACAAACTTTTCCATGTCACTCTATTTTCTCATTTGTTTCCGTGAAAAAAGTACTACAGTGGCAAAAACTTGTGGGTTATTTAGGATTTATTAATATTTTTCTATATCTAAGCATTTATTTACGTTAGTGACATTTTAATTTAGTTTTTACAGATAATGGCAAATTTTTCTACTTTTTTTATAGTTTAATTGTTTTGTTTAATAAATTTGTTTGAAAATGATAGTCGTCACCCTCACATATTCTTTCTCTATTTCTCTTGAAAATTCTCTTTTAACGTTATTTATGTAGTTATGATTTCAACAAATAAAAAATGCATTAAATTCAAATCTTTTTGTTAACAGTGCTATATGATATTCTACCGGAAAACAAGATTTAAATTTTTAATTAATACACAATTGGACATAAGTTTCTTTTATTAAAGAATTCACTGCGTGGATATGTACATGCAAATCTTTATTCTTCCGTTATTTCTTTTATTCCTTCCCTTCCCACCATTCATCAGAACTCTCAAATTTAATTTCTGAAATCAACTGCTTTCACACAGGAATTAAACACGACAGCAAGTATTTATATCTCATATATGTAATAAGAATCTGCGAAATTAATTATAATAGCTGATATCACCAAATTTTATCATTCAATACTTAATTGATATCATTCAAGAAAATAAAATTTCAGAAAAAAAAGAAATAGGAAAAATATTTTATATCCCCCTAAAAAGAATTTTTTTGCGAGATAAGATACACACACAAGCAAAATGACGAAAAAAGTTTTAATATATTTTATATTATCAACTTTATTAGGCTAGGATTGTCAAGTTTTTTTTTTTAAAATGTTATAAGGATAAAATATTCGTTAATAATTATTTGCAATGACTACGGGTAAGAATCAATAACAGCAAAATTGTATTAAAAGTCTACATAAATTTGGATAATACGGATTGAATTTTTAATCGAACATTTTCCCTTTACAGATTCAAAATAAACTACATTACAGTAGTACAAATAAATTTGACTGATTTGTTGAAAGGAATATTTCAGCAACAATAGAATAAGTATATTTTAAATGACAATTTTTTAACATAACTGTAAAGAAAAAATTGTTTGTATGCACATAATCAGAGCAATGTATAGGAATTCAAACCAATTTGGAGTAAAAGTATGAATATTTTCCTTTATATTAATCAAAAACCATTGACTTATGTTGCAATCGCTCCAACTTTGATATAATTGAATTTATTCAAGACAAATATTCTGTAATTAATAATTATCGGAATCATTAAAACTCAATAAATATTTTTTAACTTAAGGTAAAAAATATTTATTGAGTCTTTTAAAAATATCTCACCTTTTTAAGAATGTAGAATTGCTTTTTTGGAAACAAGAGAACAGTTTAACTTAGATGTAGAATTATCGTATTTGAATTACTTTAACTTTTTAATTTAATGCTTATTTAATAATGCTTTTTAATTTAATGCTAATTTAATGCTTAATAAAGAAACGTAACTATTTTGTCTTTTTTGTATTGCATTGGAGTTCTATTCACGTTCTTCATATTCCATGTTTTTTTCATTTCCAAATGTATCAAACTTAAACCTTAGTTCTAAAATACGAATTGCGAATCTCATAGGATGAAAAAAAAACTTTTTTTTATCATTTGCTTTTCCAAAGACAAGAAAAAAAACCACCGGATCTTATATTGCTTTTCTGTTAAGATAGGAACAAAGTGGTTTTCGGAAAAGTAATTTGGGGTCAACCATTTGAAGATAGGGTGATGGTGGTGAGCTATGGATTTGTTAGTCTCTATTGAGGAGGAAATTGATTGATGGCCAAACTTATTAGCTAGGTGAAGCATGACTTCTGAAGTTTTTAATTTTTCTTATGTAACATGTCATGCCGCATTTTATTTCACTTTGCTTATAAATGTAGATATTTATTGCAATTTTATTTGAAAATATTTTGAATTTCCAAATTATTCTTCAGTTTTGAAAAGTTTTGTCAAATTAATAGCTACTTTATAAATTTCGCTGAAAATTTTCATTATTTCAGGGCGTTTCTGGCAGATTTGGAATCTAAATTTTTTGTAGCTGCTAGTCCTTGTGATTTATGACTTTATGTTATTTCCCAAAGCAAAAAAATCTTTATTACTTCATATCAGTGTTTAATTATATACAAGAATTTTCATAGGGTAAATTTTAAGAAATGAAGGTATATATTTTTAGTAATGCATACACTACGATGATAAATTCATCCATGGCATTTATAAGGCAATATTTGTATACTCATAAGAAATATAATTTATATAAATATAAATTCATAATATATATCTCAGTACTGAAACTATACATCTCGAATCGAAGTAAATGTGAGTATCAGTTGATTGGGCTATTACTTATATTAAAGAGATCAAAAACAGGAAACAAAATATTTAAATGAACTCCGTATAAAATACAATTATCATGAGCAAATATTCACTCATCTACACATCTTGACATGCTATTATTAACGAGTATTACACATTTTCTAAAAATTATGAAATATACAATTGACACCAAGATCTCCATTTTCAAGAATCGATCACTCATGGCCTGAATGGTTTTGATTCTTAACAAGTCAGGAAATGATTAGCTATAGATGAATTTCTATTTAATGGAAACACAGCTCATTCACAGTATGACGAGCAATATCAAGTCTAGCATTATACTTTTAGAAATATTTTCTACGACATTTTGCAAAAAAGTTCTGCACAACTGACTACCAATCTCGAAGACCCTCTTCATCTGCCATAAAAACAAAATAAGAAAATCAATCAAAGGAAATTTTTTGAATGGCAACGTTTCTTGGTTTTAAGCTTTGTAGCTAAGTGGCAATGAAATAAATTTTCTAGACATTTCTTTCTTAGACCAGTCTTGGACAAGTGAATTTGGATGGCTTATACACTACTGGCCATTAAAATTGCTACACCAAGAAGGCGACATGCTACAGACGTGAAATTTATACGAAAGGAAGAAGGTGCTGTGATATGCAAATGATTAGCTTTTCAATGCATTCAGACAAAGCAGGCGCCAGTAGCGACACCTACATTGTGTTTAAATGAGGAAATTGTTCAGCCGGTTCCTCATACACAAATTGCATTTGAACGTTGTTGCCTGGTGAAAAGTTGTTGTGATGCCTCGTGTAAGAAGGAGAAATGCGTACCAGCATGCTTCAGACTTTGATAAAGGTCGAATTGTAGCGTACCGGGATTGCGGTTTATTATATCGCAGTATTGCTGCTCGCGTCGGTCGAGATCCAATGACTGTTAGCAGAATATGGAATCGATGGGTTCAGGACTAATACAGAACGCCATGCGGGATCGGTAATGGATCGTGCAACCACGTCACGAGCCGTGAGTCAAGAAACGGGGTCGTTTGGAAGACAACAAGTGTCTGCACGAACAGTTCGACGACGTTTGCAGCAGCATGGACTCTCAGCTCGGAGACCATGGCTGCGGCTTCCCTTGACGCTGCGTCATAGACAAGAGCGCCTTCAATGGTGAGATCAACGACGAACCTGGGCGCATGAATGGCGAGACGTCATCTTTTCAGATGAATCCAGGTTCTGTGTACAGCATCATGATGGTCGCATTCGTGTTTGGCGGCATCTTGGTGAACGCACACTGGCAGCGTGCATTCGTCATCGTCATACTGGCCCATCACCTGGCGTGATGGTATGGGGTACCATTGGATAATGGTCTCGGTCACCTCTTGTTCACATTGACGGTGCTTTGAACAGTGCACGTTACATTTCTGGTGTGTTACGACCCGTGGCTCTACCCTTTATTCGAGCCCTGCGAAACCCTACGTTTCAGCAGGATAATGCCCGACCGCATGTTGCCGGTATTGTACAGACCTTCCTTGATACGGAACATATTCGGCTAATGCCCTGGACAGCACGTTCTCCAGATCTTTCACCAATAGAAAACGTCTGGTCAATGGTTGCCGAGCGACTGGCTCGTCACCTAACGCCAGTCACTACGGTTGATGAACTGTGGCATCGTGTTGAAGCTGCATGGGCATCTGTACCTGTACATGCAATCCAATCTTTGTTTGACTCAATGCCCAGGCGTATAACTGCTGTTATTACTGCCAGAGGTGGTTGGTCTGGGTACTGATTTCTCACGATCTATCCTGCCAAAATGTTTGAAAAGTTAATCACTTGTTATTTCTAGTATAATATATATGTTCAATAAATATTATTTTGTTATCTGCATTTCTTCCTGGTGTAGCAATTTTAATGGCCAGTAGTGTATATGTAATATTCAATTTACTGATATTGGAGGGAAATGTCGAGCTATCCTCACTGTATATTAAAACTCCCTATATAGACAAAAGTTCTAACCCAAAAATTTGACTGAACAGGTATTTTTTTCTGACCACACTGCTATCAACTGAGTTCACTTCGTTCTGACTAACGCAGGAAAATGCAGCTCTGAAAAGTACTAATATTTCTACTTAAAAGCAAAAAGCCTTAGAAGAAAATATTTCCCTTTGCACATGTCTCAAATAAGCACAAACCATGAACTCTCAGTTCAAAATTCTGTTTCTTATCATATATAACACACCGTGGTAAGCTACATGTTGTTGAATATGAGACATCTTACAATCAAAAGATTTACTCGCATATATAAATTTTCTTAGGATAAATAAAAAAATTTCGATCTCACAAGCACTTATAAAAATTATTAATTACAAAAGAAATAAATTGTGCTAACTCTTGATTCCAGTAAGACTTATGGAAAAGTGTTACTGTATTTAAGAGTTAGCACAAAATTATTTATTTAAATGTTTTCTGGGAACTTATATATTTACCGATTTTCTCAGCAATCGTAACTTCAAGACCTTTTCTTGAAGAAACAACTGCAGAGTTCAGCAGTATAGACTCAAAAGAACATACCTAAATATAAATTCATAAATAAGATATATTTGTTATTGCATAAAACGTCATTAAACACATGCCTTTACTTTCTGCTACTCAGATGTTTACATTTAAATTGGATCGGAAATAATTCTGATATTATATTTATTGTATAATTATAATGTAAGATATATCGGGATTATTCCCGAATTTTAGAGGTTCATGAATATTTCTGAAATATCCGTTAAATACCTTACCTTCTTTAATAAAAATCCTAGATATAACTGAGCAGTAGCAAACACAAAAATCATTTTTAAACAACCGTGTCACAATGAAGTTATATTTATGTAAAACATTTATGATCTTTATTTATTAAATGAAAAATTAATTAATAGTTGAAAGTAGAAAATATTTCACGTAGTAGCTTTACAAGAATTAAAGTACAAAATGCATTTGTCTTAAAACTTGGATTATTTAGTCAGTTTGAAACATAAGCCACTCATGAAATAATATTTTACAGGCTATTTAATAAGGCTGGCATAATTATGAAGTCAATTGATCATTAATGAAACACTGTTATTTGAAATGTGATTTTAACTTTTGATTACTTATATCCACATAAATTACGGATATTCATAAATTTTCAGAACTTTAAAGAAATCGTTCCCCAATATCAGAACTTCATTGGATGATTATAACACATATTTTCAGAAATAACACATGCTTGTTTTACAAGTTACAAGAAGCCACACCAATTGGTGTTAAAAATATATCACAATGAAGTGTTGCTTGAGAAAAGAGTATATAAAGAATGGTGACAGAGATGCAGTGTAGTTCTAAAGCTTCCTGTGCTAGCCTTACAGTGCTATAACCGAATAATTATGACACAGAGAACGCATCTCGATGACTTTTCGTGATAAAATTATTGACTCCATGAAATGTAGAAGATCACAAATGACAATATCCGAAGAACTCGAAATCGTGTAGAGGCCTTCGTAACTGTTGCAAGAGCATGGAATCTTCAGTAGACATTATAGAACAGGTCTTTCGATTTACAACTCCGACAGATGACAAGTGTCTGGCAATGACTGGAAAAAGAGGTAGACATTGCAGCATTAGACCAATCTCAAAGCCATTGGCAGTTATATTGGTATAAAGTATATGTGCCCACAGTGTGCAAATGTGACGTTTTCCGACAAGCCTATGTTTAGCTTACAATTTAATTCACGTCGGATCTAGATACGTAGGATATCAAAATTCCATTACTAGAAGGCATCATTAAACAACAAAATTACGATAGTGCAGAATAGCTCGTTCAGGGTAGAATAATTCCGGGCTCCATATCAAGTCTACATGTTCATATAAGAATCACTGTCGTTCATATTTTTTAGGACATAATTCTGAAACAACATATTTAATTAGGAGTTCAAGAGATAGAAATTTTGCTTATTGATGACAACATCAGTCTTCATCGTGCCAAAATAGTCACTGTTCTTATGTGATTTGAATATTACAAACCATAGGTGAAACATGCTCTAATGACGAACTGTAAATCTTCTACAGCTTCCTACTTGCATACAGGAATCTTGTAGCACATTGCTTATTGAATTTCTTGAAAATAAGAGCATTGCATTTAGGTAGAGCTAAACTCAAAACTAGGTGCAGTGAAGTATGCTGATGAAACAATAACAACGACCAGCTGGATAGTTTGATATACAGCCTAGACTTCGTACGTACAGAATTGCAACGAATATGAGAAACACACTTTATCAAACAACATGCCAACAAAATATACGTTCATGTAAGGATATGTTTTTTAATAATTCCTCCGTGGATCATACTCCATAACATTATGAATTGTTGAAGTTTACTATCATATATATTAGATTGGGTAAAAAGAAATCCATTTTTTCAACGTGAACTTTATGTAACTTCTTTTGGACTCACATTGTAAAAACATTTAAAACAGCTTTCATGTAGATTTATGGGTCTTGCGCGTTACGACTGCTGACATGCGGTTAACTTCGATCATTTTTGATATTTTATAGATATTTTCGACGATGCTGTATCCACATGCGAGGTGCATCTCTAACATCAAAAATACCCAAATGAAATCGACGAAACAAAAATTGTACGTAACTGGTTGTTACAGTCTTATATAGGACGATAAACACCTTTCACAATTTTAGCCACCCGGATATCTTTTTCGCCGTTACAAGAGAAAAACGAAAATGTATCGAATTTTCTGTTTGTTGTCTTCCATTTTTAAACCTTGTACTCGTAACTGAATTAATCAAACAAAAATCCACAAGAGGATATTTTAATGTCAAATGTCACCTTTCCAACGAGCATAAATCTGAAATTGTTTGATATATACCTGACGAGATATCGATCACTACAGACGTCTACCGAAAAAATAATGGATTATTTTTCCCCAACCTAATATGTATACGCCATTATAATACATATACATACACCATATACGTACATATTGAACTGTAAGTTACTGTTATATATGAGCCATGTTTTTGCTCTTTTTTGTTTCATAAACAGACTTTATGCGTGTATGATCTTTGTTTTGCTTTTTAAGTTTTATTTGATCAAATTATAACTAATCGTAATTTATAAAGATGAGTGTCTATATAAATATTCAACATATTAAAAAAATTAAAAAAATTATTGATGAAATTACAGTTTTGTATTAGATACTTGGATGAAGTTGTAAATAAATAAGAAAATATTATAGTGAGATTTTCTTAGAAAATTTGTATAAATTTTCAAAACTTAGGACTAACCTAAGCTTCCATCAATAATACTTGTAAATGAAATCTAGCGTATGATCCATATTCTAAGAACAGGAATTTGTTTTTTTCATCAAAAAAATTAAAACTTCAATTACAGTAATCGGATGGTGGAAAGGCATTAAAATTTTATTGAAATATCAAATGAAATTAAATAAAAAGTTCAAGATAAAGTTTTTGAAACTGTGAAGCTAAAAAAGTGCCAGGCATTGGAAATACCTTAACATCTTCTGAAGGCATCTTGCTTTTGAGAAATTCATTGCATTGAGTGAAAGATTCTGAATTCTCAGTGCAAAGTTTGCATTTAGATTTGTAAAACAAAGTTGGAAAACTCTTTTTTTAAATATTCCTTCTTTCAAATAACAATAGGTATTGGCAAATTGTTTTTACACATTCTAAGCTACAGAATTTGACAGATGTATAGTGTTTCATAGTGGGAATATTTATTGAAATAGTTAAAATATGTCAACATACACCATAAAGAAGGTTTTTTAATTTAAAATTGAATTGGAATGTCTACTAATACGAGAATAAACGTTATGAAAAACAACTTTAAATTTGTTAATCGAAACAGTAAAATGTTCAGTGAAGTACAATTTATTGAATATCTTAATTTATATATATGTGACAATGTTCTCTGTAGGTACAGAGTTTTCAAATTTCCTAATCCGATAATTATATTTCTTCCGACTTTATTTATTAATGAACAGTGATCATTTTGAAGTCATATTCAAAATTTCCTATTTCACTCAACCATTTTCTAAAATTCGAAATTGTTTTGCATAATTTAGTTTTGTTTTGGGTAAATAACTATCACGGAACTTACGTACAGTGTATATATAATTTGCGGAGAACCAATTATATCACGATGATTACTACGATCGATAGATAAATAAGCTATGTAAAACACCATCCAGGATACTTTCCTTGAGGATCACTTGTAATGAGGTATCGTTGATGAAATTCATGTTTATTTATTTTCTAATTATGCACGAAATCTTATTTT
>JAPDSC010067202.1:1417734-1444802 GCA_026290005.1 Latrodectus geometricus
CGAGATTAATTTAGAATCAAATTGTTAAATCTTGATTCTAAATTAATGTAAAAAATGTCTTGAAAAACTATTGATTTCAAAAATGCCACAATTTCACTTTTATGTCCGAACAGCTTCTATAAATTTTATTTATAATATTAATGAAACAAACATAAATTAAATGAAGAATTTACCGACCAAATTGTTTTTTAAAACCACTCAACCAAAATTAGAGTTTGGTAATAACATTTGTACACCCGGATGTGATTTGATTTAGTTAAAAAAAATATTTATCTTCAAAACTATATTTGCTTTATTTGAGAACATTTCTTGTTAAAACAGTTAAAAATTGCGTTTCTTGAAAGTTATTTGAAATTTCACATGTGTAAGTAAAGATGCAATCAAACTGTTAATAAAAAGTTTTTATAAAATAAAGGTGATCGGTTGTGGATGCGGTTATATTGAATTTGGAAGGAAACACCAAGAAAACAAAATTATAGTCTATATAAATTTAAAAATATAATAAACTTTTACCTTTATATCTTTATTTTCATATTATTTTAATTAAAGTTTAGATACAATTTTTAAATTATGATATAACTTAAGATAAATTAGAATGTAATGCTATTAAGTTTATTTTTCGCTCAACTATCACTTTTTGTATGCGAGGACCAATTATACCGTGATCTACAGTTTAAAGCAGATTCCGAATCATTGTAAACATCCAAGCCCAATGTGAGATACGAACCCATGAACTGTTGAACAGAACCACTAAGCATTAGGCTGCTATTTACGGATATATATATGGCTGTTTAATAAGTCAATCATGTATATATACAAATTGTTGACCACCCAAAATGCAACACCCTGAAGAAAGCATGCAAAATGCGTTTTGGGCAATACATCACGGGAGACTTTAGTTTCACTTTCAAGTGTTACTTAAAGAACTTGTAGTACGAGAATTTGCTTTTCTCCATAAGCTGTTTAACTTTTTCTCTCAGAAGAGCGTCTTTCGAGAAACTTCTAGAGATAAACTATAGGGATGACGGATTATTCTTAAGAGAAATCGATGATAATCTAAGACGAAACCAAGCAATAGTTATGTTTAAATGTACAATATCTATCAATTTCAGTTAACAGATTGCACATTAAAAAACTTTTTTAACATAAATATCTTGAATACAAACGAACGCTCTCGTAATTCTTCAGCTGTATACATTGCTTATGCATTTTTTGTAAAGTATTTTTCCTATCTGGAGTTCTCCATAGTTTTACCTCATGACTTATAAAAGAAATATTTTTCTATGAAGTTAAGGTGAATCGAAAATAATCTTTAATTTTGATATCGCTCACTGGATTACAGACTACTGTAAAATATCTAAGCATTTATATATATTTTGACTAAGTTTTCACGTTTAACTATTTTACTTATTTCACGTTTAGTTAGTTATTTTACTAAAGAACTAATTCAAGTGCTCATTCATTTTTTCCAAATTGTATTCAAAAATTAACTTATATTAATAAACTCTATATAAAAGCCCAACAAATAGGATGCAGTTTTGACTAATGTAAACATTTTTTGAGTTAAAACATTTTAAACTCTTACAAGATCTAATGATTCTTCTTTTTAATATTAAATCTAAGCAGCCCTCTTCATAAATTATTTTCTTACATTTAATCAATGCTTTACTAACCAGAAAATTATAAGGAATTTATACAAAAAATAACTTGACAAGAAAAACTATTTAAGGTTGCGTTGTTATCAAATCATTTTCGATTCTAGTCGCATCAAAAGGTCTATCGATTTAAAAATGTTTTTATTTTTATTTTATCGTACATGACTCTCCCATGAATTATGTAAGTCTGGAATTGTGAAAGGAAGCAGTTTTTTCTTACACATTTATATTTTTTTCTACTTTTAGATCTGATGAAGGCTACTTCTTTATATGTAAATTATACTGTTAATAAAAAAAGAGATTTTGCAATTTTCTTTCCATTCGCTTACGTTATATGCATACAAAAGAATTTAATGCACACACATTTTCAACATTTATTATTGTTTCTTTTTATAAGAATGCATAACGAAATGAAAACTCGCATTATTTCCATATTAAATTTTGTTCTTTCAAAATCTGTAAAATTTTTAAAATTATGTTTAATCTAAAATATATTTAGAAACATGGAAAAAATTTTGTGAATAACTCTTGTAAAGGCGAAATTTCTATATGTTTATACAAATGGCTACCATTTTTTAGACAATTTTTGGGAATAAGATGAAGAATATACAAACTATCAGCCTATAACTTTCTTTAAAATACAATACATTCGAAGCATTTTGCCCAACCTGTCAGTATCAAAATAAGTTATCAACGTATTATCCCTCATTTTCAATGTCTCAGTATGTCAAAATTCAGGAACTCAATATGTTTTTTGTTTCCTAGAAAATGAATATTAATATTGTGATTATTATGTAGTAATATTTTAAAAAGAGAATATTTCATATGAAATCACATAACCATTCATACAATATCACACACAAAGAAAATGTATATGTATATCGATATGTATAATATTGAGTAAAACATTATCTCATGATTTACTAGATATACATAAAACAAAAAGACTGAGTTCTTTCTTCTTAAAATTTCTTTCTTTTCTTATCTTCTATCAGAAAGAATAGAAATTATTTTTTCTTAGAAATTTATCTTTAACGAATGTCGAATTATCAACCTTTAATTCTTCTGTTTTATTTCTGCTGTAAATAAAAATACTAACAATTATTCTCAAATTCAAACACACAGTCGGCATAAAAACAGTGTGTTTGTTCTTCACATGTGCTTTACATATCCAGCAAACATAAGCCTATCGGCATCCTGAAGGACCGATATCGACAGTGTCGGTTAAGAGTCGGCATTGGCATAGTGATTTCATGTTATCGGAAATAAATATTGGTCATAATGCGGCTAACAACCGGCAAATTGTGAATGTCGTCTGACGATATAGGTTTGATACTTGCATCCCGATTCGGGGCCGAATATCATATGCGATATCGGTCCTGTTAAAGTCAGTGGAATCATCAATTCAAGCTTTGAATTCAACACTATTATTGTCACTAAAGCAACTAGGGTAATGACTCAGAACTCATGAAATCGTAGGATAATGTTTTTTTTAAATTTTCACTGTATTTTATAGTTTTTAAGAAATTCGTCTATTCAAAACAGCATTAATAAAACAACGTGGATAGTATATTTAGATTTTGATAATAATGAAACGGGTTTTATCGGGCTTTATCCGAATCACAATGAAAAGAAGTTTAATTATTCTAAATTTGATAGATAAATGCACTTGCTTTTTCTTCTATTACGTTTGTGACTATTTTGAACAATACTCTTTTGAAAGCAGTTATTTTAAATTTTCTTATAGCTTTCCGTAAAGCAGTTAAATATTAAAAATAAATAAATTGTCTCTGTAAGTATATTTTTTAAATTATACTGCAATATACCCTTTTAAAAAGTTTGCTTGCAATATAAATAAATATTTTTTAATACATTTGATTGTCATTCACTATATATGAATTGATATATTAATTGCCCTTTATGTTCATTATGAAACCTTTCCATTTTTCGTCGAGTTTGTATGATTTTTTATTGCGAATATCATTTTAAAATGCTTACATGCTCATGATAGAGAACCATTGCCCTTGGTGATCTTGTTGACCTTCGGGGACAAGAAGTAATGAGTTCTATACCTGACACGGCCGAGGATTCATTGTAATTTTAACGAGATTGGGGGTTTTAATGTAGGCTGTAGTTTCAATGTTCTTTCACAGCGTGGCGTAAAACGGAGAGGAGTCGACCTTGTCAGTTAACGGTGTTAAACTTTGCTACGTTGTTTTTGCATAAAAGTTGAAAACTCAAGAAACTTCTCTAGTAAAAAGTTTCCTTTTTAATTTATTTAATGAAGTTATTAAACCTTTTCCCTTTTTCTTAAAGTGAAGAACAGTTATATGAGCTCCAAAAATTAGATTTCGTAATTCAACAAATTGTTTCTTTGAAAAAAAAATTCATAAAATCCTATCTAAATAACAAATACAACAATGGAAATATGAAATAATAAGAACGGGTAAACTAAATTTTAAAAATCTTGTTGTGTTAATTTCAGATTATATATATATATATATATATATATATATATATATATATTATTTCACTCTGGGTATTCCATAATATTAATAGTGTATTAATAAAAATTGCCTTTTCAAAAAATTTTTTTTTGCAGGTTTATTGTATAGTAGGACTATTTCTTTGAAAAGTAAGGCCGGCTGAATGATATATTAACAATCAATGTCATGGTAATTTCAAAAATGTTTTCGTTCCGTTCCTGAAAACATTTTTTATTAACTTATGTGTTTGCCTAACAGTATTTAATTCATTATTAAAATAGTAACACTTATATTTTCTGATATTATTTTGATTAATTAAGCATATGGAAAACATGATTACGTTTTATATTTTAGAAAACTGATAGTTTCATATAATAAATGCAGTCAAACGTAATTGGTGAGTTCAGAAACAAATATTTGGCTTTTATATTAGAGCAAACGATAATTTTATAGTAAATATTCCCCATTTCTGTTTAATTTAAAATGAAAAATATAAATGTTTTCAGAGAAAAAAGATAGTCAATAAAATATCACTTTCAAAGTGAGCTTAAAAATTAATAGATATAAGTTTGATAATTTGTAGATTTTTTAAGGTGAAAAATTATTAATATTTTGTTGTCATCTGGGAATACTCAATATAATGATTTTTTTTTTTCAAACCAAACGATTATATTTCATTTTATTTAGAATTATTTCCGATTTAGAAGTATATGTGATCTATTTTGGATTTCTATCTTGATATCTTGACATTATAGAATATCATTATTCTGTTTAAAATGAACAACATAAATATGTAAGTATACTCTTTTAAGAACATTTTAATTAACTTTTTTTTTAAATTTTATTAAAAATATTAAAGTTAATAATAAATATTAAATTTAATTTCAATTTTCCAATGAATGAAATATTTTTTATTTTTGGTCTTTCAGGCATTTTTTTCAATTAGAAATACATTTTATATATTTCTCTATTATAAAATAATCTGTAATTATAATTTATTTTCATATTATAATGATTCTCCACGTCGTTTTCTTATAAAATAAAAATTTTACTTAATACTGTTCTATTGTAATTTAAATAATTTTAACTAAAATTTATAATTCTAAACTTTAAGAACATTTGAAACTTAATTAAATATTTAAATATAACATTAAAATATTTAAGCAAGAATTAAATATTCAAATATAACAAGTTTATTTGAGTGTTTGTGATTTACATATTCTGTCATAATATGTTTCAATATTTAAGAATATTACTTACTTTTTCTGAAATAATTATTGATTATGTTAAATGACGAAACTGAATAACATAATTAAAAGTGAAATTTAAGTATCAGACTCATGGTGATATTTTTTCCTTGGCAATTAGTTTCCTAAAAACGTGAGAAAAATCCTATCTCTTCTTATACTTTTTTGCTTTATTATGGTTTTTCTTTTTTAAAAATTAATATTGTAATTCATTCACTTTTTTGTATCATATGGATATATTTCTAAGGCAAATTAAAAAGAAAATTTTCATTGATTTATTTATCTTCTTTTTTATCTGGACTTATTTTTATTATTTTTCAACTTTCCCATAATTTTAATTTTGGGCTAGAAAATATTTCCTGATAATTATAGATGGAAAAATATTGCATTTCTTTGCTTTCCACCAGTTACTATTGTTAGGAAAACTATCTCAATAGAATTAATACTATATCAGTTTCCTATAACGTCTAGGCTATAGTCTTAGCATATTTTTCATTTACAGTAATTTTATTACTAAATATATTTCATAAAAAATATTTTTATATAGAAAGCATTTATAGACAAATATTAGAAAAATAGAATGATTAGAATGAGTAATAATATAAAGTTTTGAGATATTAGAGTAAATAACATTAAGTCACATAATCATGAAACACATACATGTTTTCATTTAGAAATTGGGAGTTATCAACTGCTAATAAATGATTTATAGATATTTCACTGTTTAATAATATTACAGATTGTAAATAATTTTAATCTCCTTACTTTTTCATGTTGATAAGATAAAACTTGTGTGTTCATATACGATTTTTCTTGAGTACTTGCAAAATGTTAATTGTAAAAAGATAACAAGTGCTAAAATTCCTGTGAAAATAGTTGCACTACAAGAATTTCTACCAATTCAGTTATGTGATCTAATGGATTTTATAAATACCATTACAAAGTCAATCAAATCACACAATTAAATTGTTAATGGGTTAATATAGATGTTTTTTTCTGCTATGTAGTTATTTACTCATGAATATTTATAAAGTAAACTGAATTCTCCTTTATAGAGGTACATTAACTGACAAAACAAACCAGAGCTGATAATCTTGATGCCAGTTTTAGTACTTTTTATTTTACATTTATTGTATATTGAAAAAAAAAGAAACTAAATTTTTGTAATTTGAATAATTTTGCACTTTATTGAATAAATTTTATGTTCCCAAGATTTTTGTCTCATATCTTCACTGCATAAAAAAATTAAAAGTAATTATACATTAATCATTATAGAAATTTATTCAAATATTATTGATCAATTTCATTGAAAAACAGAATATTGGCATTCATACAAATGATTATAAATGTTTTTCTAGTCAATATTTTTGGTAGAATGAATTTCATTAACAAGCATTTTTTATCTCTTCAGCATTTCTTTAAAGAATATTTTTATTATTTTTCCCTTTTTAGAGGTATGAAGGTGCCTCTCATTTTTGTAAAAAACATTTGTATTCATTGACTAAAAAACTACAAATAAATTTTCGTAATTAAAAGCTGTTTTTTTTAATTTATAACATGCAAAAATTGTGCATTTCAGATAAGTGAAGATAGTATATAAAAAGGAATAATTTAAGAGAAACATTTATGTGTGTACATACTGCTATTAATTTTTAACTAACTTTTAATAAATTTACTTTTAATATTGTGCAATATTTTAATATACATGTATACTTTAAATAAAAATTATAAATTTTTACTCTTTAAAATTAACATTTTTATTTCATGTACATATATTTATGTAAGACTTAATAGTAGTAAATTATAAATAATTTGCCATAAAAAAGTTATTAAAATTATGAAGTCTGAATATTTACACTAATTGTTAATAAAATTGCTTTATTTCTGCTATGTTGAAATTGTTATTTAATTAAAAAATAATTAAATAGTTTTTCATGTTAATATATTTCAGTATGATTTACATAGTAGTAAAATATAAATAATTTGTATTAAAAAGTTATTAAAATTATGATGTCTGAGTTCCAATATCATTGTATTTATCAATATTCATACCAATTATTAAAAAAATTGCTTTATTTCTGCTTTGTATAAATTGGTATTTAATGAAAAAATATTTAAATAATTTAATATTAAATCATTTTTTCAATGAGCAAATATTATTTAAATGATATCAACTTAGTCAGATAAATATAATAAATTTATTATGTATCAAACAATTATATTAAAGAAACTTATTTCTCAAGTATAAAAAATATTTTTAAATATGCACTTTAATTCTATTAAGAATAGTTGTGATATTTGTATTGATTGTCAATTAAAACATTTAAAACTAACAGTTTTCTCACATAAATATCAAAATTTTGAATGAAAGAATTTTTATTTCAATCAAACAGGAATATAATGAAAAATATGTGAAATACTAATTTGATAAATATATAATAAAAATGTCCTGTTTGCAATTGTTAATAATATGAACTAAAATGCTTTTAGAGAATTTTTTTCTGTAAAGCTCTATTTAAAAGTTTTAGAGGAAATATTAAATTCATCATGTGTAAACAGCGTAAGTGATATTGGAATTTAAACAAAAATTATATGAAACAAACATTTAAAAAAAAAATATATATATATCATGAATTTAAAGTTAAAAAAAAATTCTATTAATTGGCGTGCTGTCGGTCATTTAGTGGTTGCGATGCTGGTTCCCAGCATCGGCAACATTATTACAACAACATTATTGAAAGCATTCGGTCCACATACGGAATGACATCGGTAAAATAACGGGCAACCAGTTATGTCGGCTTTGGCGATACCGCTCCAATGCTGCGCCGTACATTCGGCCCACATTTCCCCGGGGTGGAGATGTTTTGACGGAAAGTGGTATTGTTTGCCGGTATCGCTTCGATATTACTCTTATAGGCAAGCCGATTTCGGTCCTTAATGTAACTGATATTTGTGTGTTTGCTGGGTACTGGCTATAATCCGAAAATTGTTGCAAAGTTTCTATGATAAGGCTTCTTTTTATCATCAGCTAGACATTTGCTTTCCAGGAGAACTTTTCATACATAGCAGAGCCCTTTCATGAGTTTTCGAGTTCTAAACGAATTATGCCTTGGAAAATATAAAAAAAGGGACTATAGAGCGACAAATTTACCAACCATCCCGTACCACAATGAATGAAACCTGACAATTCTCAAGAAGCTCGTTGGTCAACAGTGATGTTTGATATGCCTATTTAATATATTCTTTCTATATTATTTAAACTAAACTGTCAGCTAACTTTTTTGTGCCCTGACTCTTAATTCAACTCATCCCGTCTGTATAAATTCAACCTCTGGTTATTTAATGGATGATACGAGGTGTTTAAAATCTAATTTTATTAATATGTCTCGGTCTAATAAAAACTATCATTTGTAAAATGGAATATAAAATCTTCAAATGAAGCAAATTTTTCTAGTCAGCTCGGTATTTAAATTCTTTTAGAAATTGAGTCATGTGAGAATGAATGGTTTTAAGTACATTTATATCTTTCTAATACGGCATGTAAAAATGTTTATCACTGAAGAAAAATTACTTAAAAGTATTAAGTTATTTATTTAATCTATATCAAAAACATTTTTAGAATGTGCTATTTTTAATTTTATTCGTCTTTCATTAATAATTAAATTAAGATATCTATATCAAAATATGTAAGACAAGCAAGACTATAAAAACAAAACAAAAAAGAAAAATTCATAGGCATGTTTTATTTTTATTTGTGCGAATAACAGTAAAAATTTTGAATTTTCTAAAATGAAATGAAATTTGGAAAAATTATATTTTGAAATTAATTTGCTTATGACCTCAAATATTGTGTGCACTAATGAATAACAATGAGATAAAGTTAGATTGTATGAATTACAACAATTATTTCAGTATTTTAATGTTATAAATAAATGCATCATATAAAAAAATATGTCTTAAAACCATTTTCTCTTTTTTTTACAGGTTTTTCGATGCCTTTTTTATCGCTTTCACTTCATGTCTGTTCGAAAATTCTACTTTATCACAATAATTTTTAGCATAACATTATGTTACATAACCTTTCGTTTGAGTTGCAATTTACAAATGAATTCAAATCAAAGTAAATATTATTTCTGAATTTCCTTATCATATCTTGTTTTCTATAATGTATTGTTTCTACTTTTTATTATGGAGAAATTATATTCTATAATATATTTCAATTTTCATTCACCTTAATTTTTTTTATCAAATGTTTTAAAAAATTTAGAATCTGTTGTAAATGATAGTTCTTTTTGAGTAAAGCTTATATTTTAATAAACCCGCCCAACCTGTCTAGTGGTTAGCGTAACTGACTACGGATGGGGAGGACCTGGATTCGAATCCCGGCTCGGGCATGGATGTATTTTCTCTTTCTCTCTTTGTGTTTCTTGTCCTTTCCTCAGATGATGGATGAATGTGGCCCACTCAATAAACGGGTTTGTGGTAGTGTGGCATGGGCGATGCTACTCGTATCTCCGTGACTTGGTTCACAGGTGCCCATCGGGTAACGATAAAATGAGTAGCAGTTTCCGACCTTGTTGTGGCTGATGTAAGTACGTACTTGCTCAAGGGTGCCCGCCATTAGAAAAATAAATTTTAATATAATTAATGCTTATGAAATAGCTATTATTAAAAATAAAAATCACAGTTGATAGTTCTCTCGATTTATGAAAGAATCTTAGTATTTCTTTAATTATTCATTTAAAAAATTCTCAAATTACAATGAATGAAAGTTTAGTAATGCTGCTAAATTTTAATATTAAACTGTAAATTCATTTACAGGCTTCATATTTAATTGGACAGATAATTATCTTATTATAAAAATAAAATTAGTTTACATGTTTTAAAATAATAGTGTACTAATGAAAATAATTTTTATATTAATTTAGATCATAATACTGAACATAATAGTTTTATAAGTTACGAAAGAAATCTGTAATATATTTAGTCTGTGAACAAAATATTTTAAAATAACTATGATTAAAAAATATGTGAATATAAAAGGCAATGAAAACCAACTAAAGCATAAGTTACGCATAAGATTAATACCAATAAGTATTGTAGAGGATACAAATTAATCATATGCTGCGATGCTTGCGAAGTTTCAAAAAGTCCTCACATTCAGTTATACGCATTTGCTACTTTATTGATCGATCGGATAAACCGACAGTAACATAAAAAAAATTATTGCAAGGCTTTCTTACACAACGACATTGAACGAATGTCCAATGGTGATAGTAGTCGGATCACATTGGCTAAATAGAAAGAGGTCGGTCAAAGAGACAAGTAGGAAATCAAATTGAAATAGGAAGCATGGTCTGAAATAAGTGTTTCACAGAAACCATAGTTGATTGTCCCAGGCGCTCTGACACCTCTGTATAGACAATGCGTCACAGAAAATTGTAATCAGGAGAGCTTCTGTGTCCTTTCTAAGAGCAATCTTATCAACAATTCGATTCCGGTTGCTCGCTCGTTTGAATCCAATAATAATGTGGATTCATTTGAAGATGATAAACTGAGACCGGTTTAAAATTTCACAATGAGGATTAAAATGACTACCACCCAAAAATAATATACAGCAACCAAAGTCATGGAAAAAATGTCATTTTTAACTTTGTTAAGCAGTGTTCCATTTGAAGAAAGCAATTTTCGGTAACAAATTTAATTTTCTATTCGATTTTAATAATTACCACATATATATGAGAAAATAAAAATATTAGCTGACTGAATTTCTATCACATTATGGAAGGAGCTTGGACATATAGTTGCGTGCTGTCAAATAGATCAAATTTACTACCTGATTCCATATAGAATTAGTGACAATGATAAATGAAAAGAATTTTTAAGAAAATATAAAACGGGAAAATAAATAAAATTTGCACGATTGCATCCCCCGAGGAACACGCAGCAACTGAAACAGATGCTGATTGAAGAATGGGGACTCTTACCGCAAGAACTGCTGGACAATCTGGTGCTGAGAATGGGGAGACTGTGTGAAGCAACCATTGCAATAAGGGGAGGATATATCCCATACTAAGGAACATCTGTTTGTTATTGTTCCTCTTGGACAGATGATCTTCTGCAGGGATATTGTGAGTTCAATAAAGCCTATTTTTGTTTGATTCCATATTATATGCATTGTATTCATTTTTGTGCAAATATGCTTTCGACACCCTTTAAGTACAAAATTATGTGTCTTATGTCTGAATTTCATGTCCCTCAGATGATTTCTCGCGGAGTTATGGCAGAAAAACCTCCTGTTGCTTAAGTTTTGCACACCAGTGCATATATAAGACACTATACTCATCACACAACATTCCAAATACATATATGCTATATATTACTTAACATATGTATATATTATATATATATATATATATATATATATATAATATAAACATATGTTAAGTAATATATAGCATATAATATTATATATATAATATAGTAAATATATATATATATATATATATATATATTACATGAAAAATAATTTATATTACTTATTACTTTTTCTGATAAATTATGCAATGTATTTTTATCTGATTAAAATGAATTTCACAGGTGGATGGCATATTAAAGCTTTACAGCGCTCCATATTAGCACAAGGAACTGTTGATGGAAAACCTGCTCCTTCATCATGGGTATTTCAATCTAATGAATTTTATTCAGAGTTGCTGAAATTAATATTATATGTAAGTTTATAATAAATTATTGAAAAGCAGTTACTGAAAATTTTAGGTTGATTATTCTTAAAAAATTTCTGCAGTTTTAACTATAAAATTTTTATATATATATTATTGCTGTTCTCTTATATTTATTAACGGGTACATTGACTTGATCAATATATCGACTGAGATATACTGAATGGTGGGAAAATTGCAATTTCGGAGCTTCAAGACTGAGAGGCACCAAAATTTGAAGTCTGACTTTTACCTCAAGCTTGCAAAATATTTAAATGAGCATGTGCCTTCGTAATTTAGAAGCAGGGACCAAGTAGAAAACCCCCAGACTTGGCATGAAATCCTCAGAGGTATTATTTCACTTGGAGGACATTGCAACCACAGTATATTTTACGTACCCCGAGCCTTTCTTAGCGAACATTAGGGATCTTTGCTTGATTCGAGAAGCAAACTCACTACCTTCCGATAGCGAGAGCCAACGACCTAACCAACCAGACTATCACAATCACATATATATATTTGAAACAAATTCTATTTCTTAATTTAATTATCTAAAACCCACGTAAGTAAAAAGTTAGAACGCGAAAGGGAATAGTCTATGGAAGGGTTTAAAATTTTAGAATTCAATGAAGAACATTGAAGAAAATAATATACGCCGAACAAAATTATTAAAAAAGTACATAATTATAAGAGCAGTATTCTGCAGAAATTCCAATTAATGGCTAGCGAAGAAATGCAGACAAAGCACTGATCATCTGGCGTAGTGGTTTATGATAATAATTATCCAATATATTGATTTTTGAAGTTATATTTTCCTAGAGGTTGCAAAGAGTAGATTGTCTGATGCAAACGTTTTTTGAGATCTAGGCAAAGTGAATATCCTTCTCAATGTACACCTAAAGAAATATCTTTATAAGGTGACGATGGTCTTATTGAATTGTTTACCTTGCAGAAACACAATTCCAAAGTGAATTCTCTGAGATTTGACTTTTGAAATGGTAAGCGTCAAGGTCTCTTGTCTTCTTCAATTTGACTCGAAAAGATGTATGTGGCATGGAGAATTCAGATTTTATGTTCCGGATGAAGTCACTAATAACAATAATGCTAAGCAAACTTCCCGTTTTTCTAAGCAATTTTTTTTCTCATTTTGTTGACATTTTTCCCAATTCGGTAAGAAAAATTCTCTTCGAAAACGTGTTTCTCCTTACTCGCCAACATTGTGCTATTTTCACGAAATCCTTATGTAACAATTTGTATAAAATTCTGAAATGAGTACCAAAGACTTCATTTTTGAAGTTATATGTATATTTACTCAAATATATGTTACGTAAACTGTGTAATAATCATTTTTATTTCTGATGATATAGAGGTTTCAATACAGCTTTTTTATCAACAAATTTTAAACGTTGCGAACAGTGAATAGCCTTTGTAAGAATTAACTAGCATTTGGCTACCCACTGAGTATATAAGCAACTAGGGATAAATACCTACTCGTCAAACAGCTTGAGACTATGAAATAATTTTTTAGGATATTCAATTACCATGAGACCTATTGTCTTTTCGTTAATAAAGAAATTCGAAAATATAACTAATCTATTTGCTCTGGTGTTCAAACTGGTCATTTAAGCTGCTCAAATCGTATGGGAAACTCTCTATTTAAGGATCTTGATTTATCGGAAATATACAAGTATAAAATTTAAATGTATTAAAAGTTTAATTTAATCTTAAAAACAAAAGAAACTTTCAATTGCTTGATTTTTCAAAGCTTATCTGTTTGGCTTGTTCATTAATTATATATATATTTCGCAATTCTGATATCATTCTGAATAAATCTTGATATCTTTTGGTTTCCTCTTTTGAAGGAATATATTTTAGAAAATAAAATCTCAGTATATTTGTGTTATATTCTTTCCTTTACTAACCTAAGAAATTCAGATTTTTAATTGAAATGAAATTCAGTAATAAAGATATCTATTTACAAATTTATTACATTTCATTTTAAGTAAATAATACAACAAATTAATCAAAAATATCACTGTAATGCTGGAAATAACAAAACCTTAGTAAAATAAAGTTCTTTCACATTAAAGATTAACTAAATGTAAACCTTCATCCAGCTGCAACTGAAAGATTAAGTTGCAGCTGGATGAAGGAACAGCCATATTCCACTGTAAAATATCATAACATTTTATATTCGAGTAATAAGATCTTGCGATTAGCTGGCTTTTGGGATTTCCCGTAAACCATTCCGCAAGACTGCTAAATTTTCTATAAATATAGAACGTGACATGAAAGTTTAATGTAGCTGCTGTACATGAAATTATGAATTAGGCTGTAAGTGTGCCCTTTGGCGAAAATTCGGAGGGAAGAAGTTGGAAATGTTACAGCAGAAGGGTCTATAACCAACGAATGATTATCTATAACTTAAGGGACATACTTGTGAAAGAGGAATGAAAAATGACTAGGGAACACTTTTAACAGATTAAAAATTGATAAGTCCTTTAATATCTGATTTTGTTATACTTTTAATTCCCAACTGAGTAATTTGCATGATATTCCTTTGTATTTATCTCTAAAAATAATTTCCTTTAAATTCAAAATCCCATTATTCTTTAATTAATCTGCAATAGCTTTGCGAAACTTGGTTCTTTTCCTGATAAATGTATTTTATAATACTAATGACCGTATGTATTGCAAAATTTATTGATAAAAATATTCATCATAATAAAGGGAACATTCTTTATAATAATTCTCAACTTCGTTTCTGTATAACAGATTCTGCTTTCCATTTCAACTAAAATAGGTTTTAACAATAAAAAAACTACAATTTTTATTCCATTCAATTTATATTATGAAATATATTATGGAATGTAATTTGCGAATCTAAAGGCTACTTATTCATGAAATTTAATATTTCAACTTTTCGTAAAAAATGACGGAAAAAAAAGGACTAAAAATTTTGAAAATTAAAAACATTGTCGATTTTTTAGTAAGCATTCTTATGCTAATAAAAGAAGTTTCTTTATTCAATAAATATCCCCATTTATAAAAAGGTTTATTTATTTATTTTTTTAACAAATCAGAACGATGAAGAAATATTTATGAGCTGATAACTTACATAAGCATTCATTAGCATACCTATTAGTATACTGAAAGTAATAAAAATATTCCTATTAAAATTTAAGCAGTATATTAGATACAAAAGTATGAAATATAAATCCCTATAAGTCTTTCTTTTGTTTATCTATTTTTATTTTGGAGATTAAAAATAAATACGTTATATTTCATTAATCGTACTGATCAATGCATAGAATTTAACTATTTTGAAATGAACCCTGAAATTTTTAATCGAAGAAATTTTATTTCATTCAAGCTAACTAACTTTTTATTTGAAAAATATAAATTATTTCACAATATTATTTTATAATCTATGGAATACAAAGAAGAACTAAGATTTAAGTTTAGGTGCAACACACATATTAAGTTTCTCATTTCTTTCTTTGATAAATCCTTTTTAATGTATGCATTTTTAGACTTTTTTTGAGAATTTTTATGAGATTTTTCTCATTTTAATAGACTTTTATATTTACTATCACATACATCATATAAATGGCGGTTGTTCATTAAAAAAACTAATTACTGAAGCTATAATTGGAGATTGTTATGCAAAAATATATTATTACTCTAGGTTAAGATTTAAAGCCTGTATTATTAGATAAAACCGAGCGTGAGTTGTTTTCGACATGATTTGGCTCGAGGAACTTGTGAACTAATTTATTCAATTTGAGAAATTAATACTTACACTTTGTGAGAGCTAAAAGAGTATTATACAAGGTCATACACTAGAAGCTAAGTTAAAGCTAAAAATATGAGATTCTAGGATCTTCTAAGTATTTTGTCTCCCTCACGAATTTATTTTATTAAGTAATGCTTATACTTATAAAAAATTTTGTGTTTACATTTTACTGGGATAATATTTTTTTGGTAATTGCCTAGAACATGATACCTAGAAACAATCAAAACTCACATTGATGATTGAAACCATGAACGCTGAAGATAGTTTGTTGAAAAAAATAATATATTTTTTGTTTTCATATTGCTCTCATTAAAAGCATTTGGCCCAATGTTTTGTTTGAGGCATAATTGTTTTCGATAGAGCTGGAATCATTAATTTATTTTTCAGTTCAAAATGCATTTAAATATTTACTATGCATACATGAAACTATTTTGTTTCATGAAATAATTTTACAAGAAAGATATATTTCAAGCGACGCAAAAGGTAAGTAATTTCAGATGTATACAAATATATTTTAAGGTAAATAAAGTAATTTTGCGCAAGGAAATTTTAAAATAATTCAATATTCGAAATTCTTCATTAATAAGTTAAAATCCCTTATGTGGAAATAGGTGCTTATAACATATTTCATTTTTTTAACTCTACACATCGATAATGCAATGATTTTATCAATTAATATTGAATAATTTATTTTGTACTACTAATCATTGTAACATATACTTTAATTTGTATACACTACTGGCCATTAAAATTGCTACACCAGGAAGAAATGCAGATAACAAAATGATATTTATTGGACAAATATATTATACTAGAAATAACAAGTGATTAAATTTTCAAAAAATTTGGCTGGATAGATCCTGAGAAATCAGTACCCGGAACAACCACCTCTGGCAGTAATAACAGCAGTTATACTCCTGGGCATTGAGTCAAACAGAGATTGGATTGCATGTACAGGTACAGATGCCCATGCAGCTTCAACACGATGCCACAGTTCAGCAACCGTAGTGACTGGTGTTTGGTGACGAGCCAGTCGCTCGGCAACCATTGACCAGACGTTTTCTATTGGTGAACGATCTGGAGAACGTGCTGGCCAGGGCAACAGCCAAACATGTTCCATATCAAGGAAGGTCCGTACAATACCGGCAACATGCGGTCGGGCATTATCCTGCTGAAACGTAGGGTTTCGCAGGGCTCGAATAAAGGGTAGAGCCACAGGTCGTAACACACCTGAAATGTAACGCGCACTGTTCAAAGCACCGTCAATGCGAACAAAAGGTGATCGAGACGTATATCCAATGGCACCCCATACTATCACGCCAGGTGATGGGCCAGTATGATGATGACGAATGCACGCTGCCAGTGTGCGTTTACCACGATGCCGCCAAACATGGATGCGACTATCATGATGCTGTACACAGTACCTGGATTCATCTGAAAAGATGAAGTCTCGCCATTCATGCGCCCAGGTTCGTAGTTGATCACACCATTGAAGGCCCTCTTGTATATGACGCAGCGTCAAGGGAAGCCGCAGCCATGGTCTCCGAGCTGAGAGTCCATGCTGCTGCAAACGTCGTCGAACTGTTCGTGCAGACACTTGTGGTCTTCCCATTTCTTGACTCACGGCTCGTGACGTGGTTGCACGATCCATTACGGTCATGCGGATAATATGCCTGTCTTCTCGGCTGCTAGTGATAGTTCGCTGTTGAGAACCCGCATGGCGTTCCGTATTACCGTCCTGAACCCATCGATTCCATATTCTGCTAACAGTCATTGGATCTTGACCGACGCGAGCAGCAATACTGCGATAAGATAAACCGCAATTCGACCTTTATCAAAGTCAGAAACGTGCTGGTACGCATTTCTCCTTCTTACACGAGGCATCACAATAACTTTTCACCAGGCAACAACGTTCAAATGCAATTTGTGTATGAGGAACCGGCTGAACAATTTCCTCATTTAAACACAATGTAGGTGTCACTACTGACGCCTGCTTTGTCTGAATGCGCTGAAAAGCTAATCATTTGCATGTCACAGCACCTTCTTCCTTTCGTATAAATTTCACGTCTGTAGCATGGTGTTCTTGGTGTAGCAATTTTAATGGCTTGTAGTGTACATTCTTTTATGAATTAAAAAATTACATATTTTCTAAAGTAAAATCTCTTTTTAAAATTAAATAATATAAAATTTTTCACTTGAAAGCAAAACATAGATTAGAAGCAGTTTAATTTAAAAGAAGTATTTAGAATCTAATGTAAAATTCTCTAAGGAAAGTAATCTGAACATTTTCCTAGTCAGGGAAAGAGATATAATTGAAAATTAGTTAAATCTTCCATATTTCTCAGTTATTATGATAATTTTTGTTATATTTTTCAAGGTACCATTCATTACTTCAAGATAAAATGGTGGGTTTCTATAAAAACAGCAAAAACAAATGCTTACTTTTTATATATTTATACGCCTGTTATTTTTTAATTTTATTTTCCATTATTATTTTGTACAATAGTTTTTTCGTAACTTAAAATTTAATGCTAAAACGTTGCAAAAAGAAAAATATAAGATTGGTTTGCCAAATTTCAAATTATTGTTAAAGTTTCGAAAGACTTTTTTATAATATCATCTTGCTTCCATTTTTTAATTATAGACAGTTTAAAATTTTTCAACGATTATAGATATTTATGCGAAATATTATCACCGTCATTAACATTCCTATAAGATTAAAAATCTTATATTGCATTTTTTAAATATTGAGTGTAATATTTAACAACATGCATAAAATAATTTAACAAACAAGCAGATACATGGCAATCAAAATTGTTTTATAAAATGTGTCTCATAAATTTGTCCAATAACTATAAACTAAAAAATTATTGCTATCGTATTACAAGTAACCAACTGAAATGAATACCAAAACATATCAGATTAATTTTTATAATGAGAAGTAAAAAAAAGTGTAACTAACTCTGCTGTATTGTGAAACAATATTTTAATCAACAATTTTCTCCAGAGAAATCTCATTTCTTGTCATGAAAAAGTGAGAATAAATACTTTTTTACTAGTTTTCCTCCTGGTATTTCTAAAAACTGAAAAATGTTATAAACAATTAAAATATTATTTGTATTATTTATAAACAAGAGTTTATAGTCAATTTATGTCATACGGGAAAATGCATAAGAAATGAAAGTTATTTTTAGTAATTCCAAAAAATTTATTTATTGAAATTTTTTTTAATATTTACGATTAAATTTTTTGTTATATAAATTAGATTTCTACATTGAATCCATAAAGTTTTCAAAATAATAATATTTTAACTGTAAGAAAGCTGTAATTTATATTTTTCATAATCTATGAACGATATAAGTGAAAAAGAAAAAACATATATTCTAATTAATTGTATGTAGCAAGCATATAAAAATATATTTTTTCATTTCTTGTTTTAGATTAGTTTAAATTGTTTTAAAAGCAATTATTTTTTAAATAGCCTTCCAATTTTGTTACAATAATGAAATATCATTATGGTATACAATATTCTCATTGCAATTGCTATTCAAGGTATTCAAATGCTAAGCTATTTCTTTTTTTACTAGTTTCAATACCTTTTTATTTACTTTGTATTCTGATCTTTTATTTAATGATTTTATTTAAATGACTACTTTTAAAATGTAAAACTATAAACTTTAGCAAAACCATGTAGAATTCTGTAATTATTTTTGTAACTAAGACTGCACATCCATATAACATTGTTTCTAAACATTTCTATATTTAATTAACTATAATCAATTATCAGTATATAAAAGAAAATTACATTAAAGAAAATATATTGAAATATGTTTCTTTTTATATAAAGAAGTAGAAGTACTACTATTTTTCCGAATTATATCTTTCTCTATGAAATATAGTTATTATTTTCCACCCTATTTATGCAGGAGAAAATAATAATGAATTTATAATTCAAGTCATACATGAGATTGTAAAGCTCTTATGATCATAAAAAATGCATTTTGAGTGTATTCTTTGTGTTCACTACGGCAATAGTAATGGCTGGTGATAATTATAGCTTATAAATTTAGTTGATGAATAAACGTATCCTATTACTAATCTACAGAGTTGATTTTTGAGATGTATTTTATAAAAAACATTTAAAAAATTATATACAACATGAAGTATCAATATTTGTTTGGGGAAAAAGTAATCCATTATTTTTTCGGTAGACGTCTGTAGTGATCGATATCTCGTGAGGTATCTATCAAACAATTTCAGATTTATGCTCGTTGGAAAGGTGACATTTGATACTAAAATATCCTCTTGCGGTTTTTTGTTTGATTAATTCAGTTACAAGTACAAGGTTTTAAAACTGGAAGACAACAAACAGAAAATTCGATACATTTTCGTTTTTCTCTTGTAACGGCCGAAAAAGATAGCCGGGTGGCTAAAATTGTGAAAGGTGTTTATCGTCCTATATAAGACTGTAACAACCAGTTACGTACAATTTTTGTTTCGTGGATTCCGTTCGGGTATTTTTGATGTTAGAGATGCACCTCGCATATGGATACAGCATCGTCGAAAATGTCTATAAAATATCAAAAATGATCGAAGTTAACCGCATGTCAGCAGTCGTAACGCGCAAGACCCATAAATCTACATGAAAGCTGTTTTAAATGTTTTTACAATGTGAATCCAAAAGAAGCTACATAAAGTTCACGTAAAAATAATGGATTTCTTTTTCCCTGACCTAATATTTTGATACATGCGTTGTTTCAGTTAATTTTTTTAGTGAAAATACTGCACAGTAATACATAAAATGTTTTTCTACATTAGTTTTCCAAAAATTAATGCGATGTTTTTTATACTATAATTTGATTGTTTATATTTATTAGATACATAAAAAGTTCCTTTCCAAGATGAATAGTTTGAATGCTTCAACATAAATATATAATTAAAATCAAAAATCAAATATTAAATTTATAAATTTGAAATAGTTTTAAATGTATGTTATTAAATGAAATATTTGATTAAAGATTACTTTTCTCTGAAAAATAGTAAGGAATTACTTAATTCTAATGTGCAAAATTACACTTACAAAAACTTCCAGAAACTATATATTTAAAATAAAAATGGAAGGATGAAATTAAAATTCTTTCACTGCAGGGTATCAAATATACAACAAATTTTATGTTGTGAACATATTAAGCAAAAATAAAATGGAGTTTTATTTGATACTGTCAAAACTGAATAACCAGAGTAAATTACGATAAATATAAATATATTGCACAAAAGCCATGTGTTCCATAATAAAATATTCTTAAAATTACAGATTCAATGTTGAATTAAAAAATTATTTAGAAACAAAATCCTGTTAAGCATTAAAACTGCGCATTTTGTATTCAGTAGATGTATTAATAGTAGCGTCAGAGGATGTTCAGCTAGATCAGAATACATTTTAATAAATGTATTGTAGTTTGTGTGTCTTGAATTATATTTGTAGTATTCCTTCTTTTTATTCTAAATTATTCTAGTTATTATTATTCCAATAATTTAAAAACTGCAAAATTGTAGATGAAGAGAATTTAATTTCTTATATGATTCAGAATTTTCTTATACTGTACCATTGTATACTGATATTTTGTATTTAGTAAATGGCTTATTGAGAATTTTTGATGTCAACTCGGTGGAATAGATGTCAACTTGGAGCAAAGGTCAAGATAATTATTTTTATGAAAAATTAAAATTTTAGTCCAAGAGTTTTTTTTATGTTATGTCAATTAAAACTTAAATCTTGCAAATGATTCGATTGAGTCAAACGTTTTAAGAATCATTTTTTACCTTCATTCGAGAAAATTCTGTACATTTTCATCATCTAATCTGTTTTCTATCTAAATACATTTGTAAAATATGTTGTGGTGCCTCTTTTGTGTACTTGATTGAATAGGAGCTGCAATGCTGGAATGCAGTCAAAAAATTATCGCACATAATGAAACAGTAGAGGAAGCAATGTTAAAAAATTTATTATATCCATTAAAATGACAAATTAAGAGACATCTGCATATTAATTTTAAGATATAATATTTTCAGTAATCGTTCAAAAAAGCTCAAAGCTCAAAATTTTAAGTGACATAATAATGTGTCGCTTGAGTCATGTAATATTAGTTTTAAAAAAATGTTTTTATAATAATTTTCTTTAATTAATACTAAGTTTTTATGTAATATTTAAATGGTAAAGATGGCATAGAAACCCAAAACAGAGCAACTTACTTATAAGGACAATGATAAGAAATATGAAATTTCAATGTTTAAAATTGTTTATTTTTATATAAGTTCCTTTCAGCCTAATTAAATTCCCTTAACCTTGGAATTTTTCACAAATTAAATTTAAAAAATGTGTAAAACCATTTAGAATTTAGTGAAAAAATATTATATATCATCTTAATATTAAGATTATTTTGTTTACTTTCTGAATATATTTTTAGTCTATCAAAATACCACCAATAGTTTGAGTATTTTCAATTATATATACAGGGTGATTCAGCTCATCGGTGACAAACTTTGAGGATCGATAGAGCACACCTAGACGAACATTTTTGAATAGGGAATGTAGGATCCCTGACGAGATGGTAAGGCGCTAGGCGCTTTTCAAAATTTGGGTGCCGAAATTCGAAGCGTCATAAAAACTAGAGAAATGGTTAGATTTTCTTGCTTTTTGCGGCGAAATGATTCTGTTTATTTAGACTTTCTTCAGTACCAATTTGATAAGCGTATCTCTTAAAACATTGATAGGGGGCGCTGTAGACTTAGGAGAGCTAGACAACAACTTTAAGCTCGTTATTTTGATAATTTAACACATGCTCGCCAACGTTTAAACTCTAACTTAAATTTTGAACCCAAAAGTAGAACCCTGCAAAAAGCGTAGGAGCCGGAATAAATTATCGAAGTACAGGGTGGTTGAAACTCGAAGGCTACTAAGAGATAAACAAACAGATTTCTTGACTTATGGCATGCATTTTCATGATTCTGTTTTCTGGGGCTCTCTGAAACTCAGTTGAACGGTACAAAAAGAAACACCGATAGGGGGCGCTTTAGGCAAAAAACATAATTCGTTGACATTTCGGACGCTAACTTGAAACGGGGCGCTACGATCAGTTAGGAACAAAACAAGAGAGTAATTTACTTATCATAAGAAGCTATTAAAACTGCAGTTTTTTTTTAAAAAAAACAAACCTAGCTGGTTTTAATCATGCACAATGCGCGCAATAAAATTTACATAAGGTGCTTTTTGCTGATGTATGCAAAAGATATCGTACCACATCGATATGCAAAAGATAAGTAATGCGTAGACGACAACGCGAAATGACGTAGTTGCATGCGCAGTTATGTCTTTTGGACTTGCGGTACCTACTTAAGCTTCGGGTTGCTTGTCTGCAGATCGGTAGTAAGATGGAACGGTACACAAACTCTGAATGGGCTGACATGCATTTGGCGTATGGCGCTGCTGGTTGTAATGGACGAGCCGCTCAGCGGTTGTACACCGAACGTTACCCCAAGAGGCAAATCCCCTGCCATGCCTTCTTCGCTCGAGTACACCAGAGGTTGTCCGAGACGATATCTTTCTATGGAGGCAGGCCTGAACGGGAGCGATCAGTGCGCCCCCCCCGACAACGAAGAGACTGTGCTTAACCTGGTTGAGGACAACCCAGATCTTAACACGAGAGATATCACCAGACATGTTGGCATTTCGCAAGCAACTTCGTGGCGCATCTTACGTTCCCGTAATCTGCACCCCTACCACATCCAGCGGGTGCAGTTGCTCGGAGAGCAGGATTTTGATCCTCGAGCGGAATTCTCAAGATGGTACTTGGCGATGAGAGCCAGGGATCCCCGTTTTGTAAACAGCATTTTGTTTACGGACGAGTCTACCTTCAGACGGGAGGGAATGTGGAATGCCCACAACAGTCATGTGTGATGTGATGAAAATCCACATGAAACCAGAAGCCGAGCAGTCCAGGAGCGTTTCTCAGTAAATGTGTGGGCCGGAATTCTGGGGGATAGAATCATTGGCCCTTATTTGTTACCTGAACGGCTGACAGGTGGAAATTGCCTGATTTTCCTGGATCAAGTGCTGCTGCAGCTTCTGGAGGAGGCGCAATTACCCGAAGGTTCGCGTCGCCAGATGTGGTTCCGGCACGATGGAGCTCCGGCCCATTACAGGAACGACATGCGTCTCCATCTAAACGCAAGGTATGGCCAGTGGTGGATCGGGCGTGGGGGTCCAGTTAACTGACCTGCCCGATGACCAGACCTCACCTGCTTGGATTTCTTCCTTTGGGGTTACCTGAAGGGCCAGGTCTACCATACACCTGTCAGCAGTGCTGAAGAACTTGTGGCGCGTATTGTGGCAGCTGCAGGGGAGATCAGAGATACTCCTGGCATTGTTGGAAACACACACTCCTCAATGCGACGGAGGTGTGAATGGCCCAAGGTCATGGTCGACCTTGGGCCTGCATCATGGCCCAAGGTCGAAATTTCGAGCATCTTCTTTAGTGTTATTTTTTGTAAATAAATTTCCAGTATCATTGATGTTTTTCGTCTAAATTTATTCAGAAGTGTTGAGCAGAGGTAGAAAATGTGTTTTCATTATTACTAACTGATCGTAGCGCTCCATTCTCAGTTAGCGTCCGAGATGTCAACGAATTAAGATTTTTGCCCAAAGAGCCCCCTATTGGTTTTTCTTTTTGTACCGTTCAACTGAGTTTCAGAGAGCCCCAGTAAACAGAATCATGAAAATGCATGCCATAAGTCAAGAAATCTGTTTGTTTATCTCTTAGTAGCCTTCGAGTTTCAACCACCCTGTACTTCATTAATTTATTCCGGCTCTTACGATTTTTGCAGGGTTCTACTTTTGGGTTCAAAATTTAAGTTAGAGTATAATTTTTGGCGAGCATGGGTTAAATTATCGAAATAACGAGCTTAAAGTTGTTGTCTAGCTCTCCAAAGTCTACAGCGCCTCCTATCAATGTTTTAAGAGATACGCTTATCAAATTGGTACTGAAGAAAGTCTTAATAAACAGAATCATTTCACCGCAAAAAGCAAGAAAATCTAACCATTTCCCTATGTTTTATGACGTTTCGAATTTCGGCACCCAAATTTTCAAAAGCGCCTAGCGCCTTACCATCGCGTCAGGGATCCTACATTCCCTATTCAAAAATGTTCATCTAGGTGTGCTTTATCGATCTTAAAAATTTGTCACCGACGAGCTGAATCACTGTGTATAGAAAATTTGTGTGTGTGAGAAATAATAAGATAGTTTTCTACACTGCTCAAAACAATTAAAGGTATATGTGGTTTTAAGTGGATCTTGTGGCTTGGAAACTTTATGCTGATTGATACGTGGTCGACAGACGTAGTAGGTTATATGAGATTAAATTACATAGGTTTGGCAAAAAAAAATGCATTTTATTGCGCATTTGTGTACAAAAGGAAAAAAAAACACAATTTGGGCATATGAGAAAATAAGAACACGAAAAGGTGTTTTCTTCAAAGGAAGTCATTTTCAGTCGGGGGAATGGTTTCCACTGACGACCAGCAACATTGCACACATTTCAGGCATGGAGTCAATGAGGCTATTAATCACGAGTTGGAGTATTCCGTCCCACTCTTCCAGAAGAGCTCTTTCCAGTTCATGAAGAGTTTGTGGGGGTGGTTTGTGGCCAGAAACTCATCTTCCTAGAGCGTCCCAAACGTGCTCTATTGGATTCATGTCTGGAGAACACGCTAGCAATTTCATTCGTGTGATTCCTTCCTTGAAAAGAAAATCCTCCACCATGATAGCAGGCTGTGGTCTTTAGTTATCTCCCATTAAAATGAAGTCATCTCCGATTGCCGCAGCGTAAGGGACTACAATAGGTCTGAGGATCTCATCCTTATATCGGCGACCAGTCAGAGGGGCATCTCGAATAATATAGAGATCTGTGCATCCGTCAATGGAGATGCCACCATATACCAACACTCCCCCACCGCCAAATCTAACACATTCGTGCACGAACGCAGGATTATTCCTACTGCCACTGTCCCTCCAGATGAAAATACTTATATTATCTGGATGAACAGAAAAAAGGGACTCGTCAGAAAAAGAACATTGCTCCATTCATTTCTCCTCCAGTTCGCATGCTCTGTTGCCCACTCCCTGCGGTCACGACGATGCCTTGATTTTAGCTTAACACATTCCATTGGTTGGCGAGCATACAGACCTACACCATGGAGCCGGTTTCGGACAGTCTGAGTTGAAGCCGTGATGTTAGTAGCGGAGCAAAAGTGTTTTTGGAGAAGAGTAGCGTTCATACTTTGGTGTCTCCGAGCCGTTAACACTAAATAATGACCTTCACATGGCGTTGTTGCCTATATACGACCTTGCCCTGGTCCTCGGCCTGCACTTCCAGTCTCCAAAAAATGGTTCCAGATCCTGGAAATCACACTTTGTGACACTCCAATAGCTTACGCTACTTGAGTTTGACCCCCTTCTAACCTACCAACAACTCTCCAAGCTTCTGAATTGGTTAAATGACTTCGCTGAGACATCGTACTCATCGAAACAAAGTAGTCACTGAATGCCGATCATCCTTGTCTTCACTGTCTTTTATTCAGTTAAAAGTCAAATTTCATTCACTGCCGCTGAAGCGACGTTTTTGACGTTGAACTCAAAATTAACATACTCCACAGTTTGAAAATTAGAAAAATTTGCATTTGTGATTCTCTTCTTCCATTTTCGGCAAAAAAAAATTCGCTTATTTCTTTATTTTACATAAAACTTCCTATATCGTTTAATTGTTTTGAGAAGTGTAGTTTATGACTGTTGTACACTTTGAAGTTTGGTAGTATTGTATTATATGTTTAATATAATAGTGAATACAATAACAGGTTTATAATATTAGATGGTTTATATTTATATTAGTTAGGCGTTTTAAGGAGAAACGTCGAAGAAAAAGATTTAAGAAGTTATAATGTTATTTTGGTTTTATGCAAACTTTAAAAAAATTGTGAAAGATAGTGAGTGTTTTTGACAAAAATCCTTTATTTTAGAAACTTTTCCATTTACTTTTAAAAATTAGTAATAAAAGTGTACATATTTTTTATAATTACTCAGCTGTTTTCTATATAAAACAGTATTTATTCA
>JAPDSC010067203.1:5751-43001 GCA_026290005.1 Latrodectus geometricus
ATATATATATATATATATATATATATATATATATATAATCTGAAAATATCTCTCTCAAAACCTTAGAATTTAATTAAGTTAGAATTTTCAAATATATTGTCTTATTAATAATGATCAATAAATTATTAAATACATTACCATTTTAGTGAAATATTCTATATTATAAAATTTTTAAAATTAAAAGATAAGAACGATTACCAATTGACTTTACGAATTGTTTTTCTAAATGTGAACCACTCTGTAGTATACCACTCAGCAATGGAGAATTCCTTTGGTATTCCTTTTACCATTAAAACTTGATGACATTTTGTTTAATATTTTAACTTATAATATTCTACATTATATTGTACATAATATTGCACTCTATATGGCTTTCCTTTATAATATTAATTGATTCTTTATTACGAAAATTGAGAAAAATGTTGATGCTTCGAAGATTGTTAACTTTTCTTAATTTGTATTACTTTACTTCTTAGCAACGACAATATATGTAAATTCTTTAACAATTTCATTAAGTAATTTTTGACATTTTTTTGTGAAACTGAAGTGCTTATCAAAACTGAAATTTGTTTTATGCAACATAAAAACAAGTACTCCGAAACTAGTGAAGTATGCATCCTCTTTTTAACAAGGGAGCTATGGCTCTATAGATTTAGTGAGGTGTGTAGTTATTTATTTCTTTACCCCGTTTTTTAAAGAGTTGTGTGGACACCTTACACTTGTGATTTGAAAATATATTTAAGCCTTCAATAAGAAATTGTTCAGATCATTTTAAACAAATTCAGTATTAGGTTCAGTGTTCCCTGTCGGCTGCACTCTATATGACTTACTAAATTAACAAAAGCATCATTCTAAGTAATCTAGAGTATGTTGAATAAGAATGAATACAAATAAAATGAAAAAATTAAAAGTAAAATGATTCTTGGTTAACTGTTTATTCTAAACCTGTTTTTGTGCGGGAACACAAGGGTTAATTTACTTATTCATATTTCTTTTTTTTTTTAATTTTATTTATTTTTTAATTATGTACTTACTATAACATTAATTATATACTTGCATAACTTACTATAACATTTTAATTGTATACTTACATATGTAATATATATATAAGCACATAAACATACACACACATGTACATACATATATATAAAATTTTTCTTATGATTTTTTTTATTTATAATGAGATAATTATTTGAAAAATTTAAGAATAAAACGTTATCAATGTTCAACTGGCTATGTACAATTATTTACAGGAAATATCAATCGCACCCTCTAATAATGAGTGGACTTGACGTAAACAAGTCATCGTTTACGACTTGAAAAGTTGGTTGTTTATAAACGTGGTGGCACTACCATCGATAGATGTCGCGACTGGAAGCATTCACATACTAGCTAGATGTCTTTAATTAATTTATTTATAAATTTTTTCCCTTCCTTGGTCGTTTTAATTAGTCAAGTATATATATATATAAAAAATTACACTTTAATATTTTCTCTTTTTCCTCCTTTTATTTTTTATAGGTCAGTTGAGACGTTAGTGAGTGGTTTTAACCGTAATACTGTCCTTGGTCTGTGGAACTTAATAGGCTCGTAAGGGCTGTAGTTTCCGATACGCTGGATCACTCAGTTATCTACTTTATATAATTTGTTATGGAAGCAAGTGAAAAGTTAAATATTTAAAATACTTGGAGACAGGCAAGATCCCGATATTTTCCTTAACTAGTTCATTTCTAAAATAAAATTCAGCTTTGGATAAGAGCCTTAATAATTTACTCTTTTGGGCTTTGAAAATTTTTAAATTTGTTTCAGTTGCCCCTTTCCAGATCAGCATACGTGACAATTGGATTAAGGAAGGTTTTATAAATTAAGATTTTATTAGCGAGAAACAGCTTTAAATTAGGAGCAATAAAGTTGTTATAGCAGCAATGAATTTGTTTTTAATTTTAGTAATGTGAAGCTTCCATGTTAGTCTTCTATCAATAGTGAGGTCAATGTATCCCAAATTATTGGTCCACGGAATATGTATTCCATCAATTTTGTTGTTCATACAGGGAGACATGTTTCTGGTGAACAGAGCTGCCAGGGATTTGGAGAGGTTGATTTTTATTTCCCATTTACTATACCACTCAGTTATGGCAGTTAGATGCTCAGTAAGAAATAGGTGAATTTTAGAATGGTCAGAGCTTGTTGTTAAGACGCCAGTGTTATCCGCAAACAGGCATAATTTGGTTTGGTATATTATGGGATGTCATTAATAAATATGCTAAACAAGTATAAACCTAGCAGAGATCCCTTTAGGACGCCTCCTAAGAAAGGTTTTTCCTGAGAGAACTCATTATCAAGCCTTACGGTAAACGGCCGATTGGTTTCTTGTATATATATATACAAGAACCAATATTTTTATTGTGTATATATACTATAAAAATATTCCTCCCGATTGATTTCTTGAGGGCAATACATTTGGCTATTTTCTCCACCACTCTGAGAAATGAATGTTTGGTGGAGAGTTTTTTACCAAAATCAAATTGTTAAGCATTAATTACTTTATTTCATCAAAATGAAGCAATTTTTTAAGGATTAACTTTTCAGCTATTTTTGCCAAGGTTGGGAGTAAGGATAAAGGCCTGTAGCTAGATGGAAATTCTCCATTTTTGCTTTGTTTGTAGATTCGGACGACCACTCCCATTATCCAGATAGAAGCCAATTTTGATGATACTGTTAATAACGTCCGAGAGGCAGCAGTTTGAGCTCACTGGGGTCTGATTTATTAATTTTAACAAAGAACTCGACAACTTTTAGATTTTGGAAACTGAATTTTTATATTTTACAGGGGGTGCTATCTAATAATAGATAATCGAGAATTCCCAGTGAATACAGAATTCTGAAATGCATTTTTATTGATTTGCATTGGAATTTAATAATTGTGGATTATATAAGTAAGGAAAACCAATTTAGTTTGTTAATTGCAAATCATAAAAAGAATGAGTCATATCAATTTGCAAAATATTGTGCATATAAATTTATATACAAATGTGAATATTTCTGCTAAATTAACTCTTAAATTTTTAAACTAGTCTATTTAATTATTTATTTATATTTTTAAAGTAAATTTAAAGATTTAGTTTCAAGGTATTAACATTTTTAAACTTAATTATTTTCGATACTAAGCTCAAATTTAAAAAAATTGATTTTCTATAATACATGTATGCAACTAACTTTTAGAAATTGAAATATACAAAAGGGAAGCTTTTGCAATACTTTTATCTCAATTTTTCAATAGTTGTTTCATGAAAAGCCCAAATTTCTGATAAATATTTGAAGTCCTACTTTTCCTAGAATTTTAAATTCGTTCAAATCTGACAGAACTTAAACCACTACAGATTAAATTTATTTCAACCCACATTCGTGATTCCTTTTTATCTAAACAGTCTTTTTGGATCTTGTTCCCTATAAGAAAAGATTTTTTCCAGATTTAAACTGCAGTATTTGCTGTAAATTTATTATTTATGTGACTTTCCTTATACCTTTTACGAAAAGAGAAAAAATTGCCTAAGTCCCTGGAAACCACCCTAATATAAAATAAAAAAGGATTTAACAGAAATCCAATTTTCACATTTTCTTCAAAATATGGAGCATACATGTATTTGGAGTATTTTGAGGACTTCAGTTTTTTGCTTTTATTTTTATATGTAAGGGTATGTACTTTTAAGTAAAAAAATCCATGTCTGGATAAAATTCTATTGTGTATTTTTAATAACAAGATATTACTATTTAAGAATTGGAGCTTCTGCTGAATATTTTTAAATTAAAACTACGTTAGTGACATATTTTTTTAACTGTTAACTCTATGAGATACTTATTAATAATTTATAAGTCTGATAATTACTTGTTGAATTTAATTTTACTCTGAATTAAATAAATCCATTTCCAATAGAACCAAAAATATTTTACGGTATTCAAAATGAATGCTATATTATTCAAAAAATAGTATTTATTAAATATGTGTATCATTTTGTTTGTTTTATATTTTTGTAAATACCCTGATTATTAAAGTTGACACTCCACGAAGAAACGCAAATGATTCAATGTTATTTATTTGTCAAATATATTATACTAAAAGCAACAACAATAATTTCATTATGTTAAAGCTTTATTAGCCAAAACAATGATGTCTTGTAAAAGTTACATAATTTATGCAATTGGACATTTATCAAATAAGGATTGGATGACATATATAAGTCATCCGCTTATGAATCTTCAATACAATGTCTCATTTGTTCATCGATCATAACGATTGGCACATAATGATACTCTAATCACTTACCAACAATTGAACAGACGTTTTCGATGGATAAAGATATAAATAATGTGTCGGCCAATTAAGAAGACAATTTTTTTCTGTTTAGTTATGTCCGTAAATACCAGAAATATGTAGTTGTGCATTATTCTGTAAAATTCTCGTCCATCAGGATTCAAATAACAGTTAGATTCAAGAAGATTAAAGATAATGAGAAAGATTACTAGGACATAATTATATATTCTCTAAAAAAAAAGATTTGGCAGAGGTTGATAGTAACATATGCAATATTTTTAGGAAATGACAATGTTGTGACAGGAATGACAATGTTGAATGTGAACAGGCAAATTTTTTTTCTACATTATTCAGCCATCCACACAGGCGACGAAAATATTGGTATTCGTTAGAAAACATGACATGACATTATTCATCTAGATTTTTTAGCACTTAATTTGTTGCACCATTGAAAAATTTTCTGTCTATGATTAAAGGTTAAATGCTGAAATTCCACACTGTTGATACATTTTAGATTACATATCTCTAAATGAAGATAAAAGGTGTAGAAATATATAAAGAAATTAAAGAAGATATTTTATGCTTAAAAAAAGTCACAATTAATGTGACAAATAATGAATCATAAAACAATAGTCCTTTCATAAAAGTCTTTCGGTGGCTATAATAAAACTATTTTCTTATCATCAACACTGCTGGCCACCGAAAATGCGACATCTTAAGGGAAGCATGAAAGTAATATAAAACGTACAACGTGCATTAGTGGAGGTGGGAGACGCAAGTTATTAGAATTTCAGTGCAGACGCACATCACGCGCACCTGTGACACCACTTAAAAGCTCTATTTAAGGCTTGGAGATTTAGACGTTCAAGTTCGGCAATTGGTTTTTTTTTTTTTTTTTTTTTTTTTTTTTCAAAAAAGACGATCAATTATAGAAAACAACGATCTATTTTGATCAAGTATCCGGGTTCGACTAAGGAAGAATAGTAACCTACTAAGATTGTGGATTATCTTTCAGAGAAATCGTGAGTCATGTTGGACAGAATCAATCAACTGTTATGCGGATATATGATTGTCGGATGCAGGAGAGTATGACGGACCGACGTGTTTGATAGCATCCACCTCAGGGCACCACTTCTCGTGAAAACAAGCAAACTGTACGCATGACACTAACGGATTGCTCAACCACATCACGAACCATAGCACAGCACATTCAGTCTGTAACACGTCATTCAGTGTCTAAGCGAACCAGTGTCAGTACCATGTCCGCAAGACGCCCACTGCTTTATCTACCCTTAACGCAGAACAACAAACGTCTCCTGCGCCAATGATACGATGATAGAAGGCTGTAGACGGCAGAATCGAATGAAATTGTTTTTACTGTTGAGTCACGCTTCTGTCTATAACATTGGGATGATCGCATTATAGTCTGGATATAGTCGCATTATGGACACCGTGGAGAGAGGATCCTGAGCCGCTGCATTGTGCCCCTTCACACTGGTCCAGCACCGGGTACTTCAGTATAAGGTTGTATTGAGTAGCACTCTCGCACTCTACTAGTACGCATTGCCAGTACGTTAAACATCTAACGCTACATTCCTGAGGTGTTGGAACTAGTTTTCTTTCTTTACCTTGCCACATCCATATTTTAGTAGGATAATGTGCAACCACACGTGGAAGGCATTGCCCAAGAGTTCGTTAATAGCCAGATTTAATCGCTTCCCGGACTGAGCCGGCCTTCCACATCTTTCACCGATAGAAAACATATGGTTAACGGTTGTTCAACGATTGACTCAGATTATATCCCCAGTTGCCCCACCAGATCAATTTTGGCAACATGTTATAGCTGCTTGGTCTGCTGTACCCCAAGAACACATCCAAAGTCCATTTTAATCAATGCTGTGGCGTTTTGCTGCGCTGATCTCCAATCCAATTTTGGAGGCTACTCTGGCTGCTGATTTGGGCAGGAATCACACTTCACAGAGATCTGTAAATTATATTATTTGATTTTTAGTCAACATGATAACTATAAAATAAATTTTGTTGTAATATCTTTTTTTTTATGTGTGTGTGTTGTAATTTGGGAGGCTAGCAGTGTAGAAAACATATTTGAGTATCTTCTTTCCAGTATTTAATTTTATCAATCATTTACTTTTGAACAATAAATACCAGGATATAAGTGCGTGAATAATGCAAGTTGTGTCTAAATGTTTCGGTAGCATACAATTATTGAAGCAAATTATAGAAACAGATACATTTAACAGCACCAAATATAATATTCGTTAACCACAAAACACTTATATCATCATTGATTCAATACCTCAATTTAGTCACTAAAGATAACTTTTGGGATCGATAAGAGTACAGATATTACACAGTGTGAACATTTGATGACTCTTTTCAGACGAAGAGACAGAAAAAAGTATCTTGGTAAAGGATCATACAAATATGGGACAGGAGATGTTGGATTAAGATACAATATCGGGGTGAAAATTTGCTTACATAAAATCCATTGTCATGCAACAGATTTTATTTTTCACTCCTGCAGATCTATGACTAAACACGATGCGTACGGTCCAGTAAACGTTTCAAAATAATTTTGTAAATCTGCCCCTTGAGAATTTGTCCTGGTGAAACAATTCTTTGTTGATATTGATGACTTAAAACACAATCAGATATATCTTGATTTTGTATTTCCGTAGGGGACTAATTTTATGTCTCTGGGAATCCAGTGAGAGCCAATCCTTTTCATTTTATTGATTCCTTTTATTTCAATTTTGATATAGTTGTATTTTTTTCTTATAGAGACGCTCTTCGGGGAATAATACAAATATTTTTAGACCTTTGTTTTTCGTGTTAGTCAGAAAAGAGTGTCTAATTTGTATAGCTGACCATCTCCCTCTTGATGAAGATGTGGTGTTTATGCTTTTTCCTTAATTATATTATATTACATTGTTTTTCTTGATTTTATCCTGATTTTGTCTTATTAATATTAAATTGTTTAGTTTCTTCTTTGTTTTATCTTTATCTATTAAATACATCTTACTTAATTCATATCGGAATTTCACACAATAGCTGCTTTAGCGCTGATATGATTGCCTATCATACTTATTTATAGATTAATATTGTATTTGCTTTTTCTATACATTGCGTTTATTGCTTTATATATATATACACACTTTTTTTAATTAAATTCTGATCTTCTAATCTCTTGGTAATACAACAAGGTAATCTTATAAAGCCCTCGTGGTTGAAATATTTTCTAACTATTTTTCTTTTAAATGAAACTGTTGCAGTACCATACTTCCCAGTACTTTGCCTAGAGTTGTACTCGACTTGTTAGGTGGAAGCAGATGTGGGAATCTTCATGATACAGAAGCAGGGTCCAAATATAAAATTCCCCGATTATTTAAACTGCTGTTCCTAGAGATATTATTTCACTTGGCGGACAATGAAACCATAACTTATTTAAAGTGCACCAGCAATATTAGTGAACACAACGGATCATCAGTTCAATCGGGGTTCTAACTCACTTCATTTCCGCTGAGGTAAATAAACGATTGTGACAGTGACAATTAAAATAAAAGTTTTATAAATCTTGATTTATTATTTGGTTTGAAATATTAGTTACGCTTTTTATATAAAATTTCTTTTTTCTGCATTGTTGATCATTTTGGTTGACATTACCATGACTGTCAGCCAAATAGGGATTACGTAACCATGGTACATCTTTGTGATTGAACAGTTGCTTGGAATACAATACAGAAATAATTATGTGACCATATAAAATATAAATGTCATGATCTTTCACTTCTAGTAGAAAAATTGATTATGTTACATAAATTGTCTTAAGTCACCTTACTATCCCTTTATAAATACTAAGAATTCTACTTTTGCTCAATAAATCTTTAAAAATATTTCAATAACTCTTAATGCAGAATGCATTGTCAGGTATCAATTCATGCATTACACTAGGCACTTGGTCAGGCATCCTATGTCAAGGAATCCATGATTCTCACAAGTATTCTGCTTATAGCATTGTTAGCATGAAATCGTAAATTTGACCCATTACATGGGATAATGATAAACAATATTATTGTCTTAAAGTGGGCCTCATCTATACACATTGTCAGAATTTCAAAATATAGCCCTTTATTTCTGATTTATTAGAACATATGAATCTTCTCTAACTTCGAAATGCTATTTTTTCTTAATTTCTTTTTTGATTGAAAACATTCATGACATTTATTTATCCTTATCAATATGCTCTCTCAAGAATTTGAAATATCAGACAAATAATTATTGAGTGGCTGAGATATCACCACTCGCCCCGCACTAAAGCTGATGAATGGTATTAAAGGTATAATAGTTTATAGTTATGAATATTAAATTACACATTTAGAATTTTGCACCTTTACTTGTAATTTTTGACATATCTTCTTAGTTAACATCTAACGGATCCTTATATCACATTTGTTTTCAGCATAGTACATTAAGTAAATGAAGTAGATAATTTTTTGCACATTACAACATTAAAAGTGTAATATTTAATATAATTATATAATTCTGTACTATTTTTTGAAAAAAAGTCGAAAATCTGTTTCTTAAGTATAGTAAGGAGAATGTTTCTTAAGGAATCAATAAATTCTTTATTTTGAAAAGATTCACATAAAAAAATAAGAAAGAAAGAAGTTTTTTTTTCCTTCATTCAATTTTATTTCAAGAAAACAGAAACTCAACAAAGGACTTATAATTTGGCTCCGAACAGAAAAAAGCAAAGGCTACAACAACAATTTAATTATCTTTTAAAAACTTATTTTAAAAATTCTATTATGGAACATTCTATTTGTTTGAAATAAGAAATTTCTCTTTCAAGTCACAAATAAGTTTATTTTAAAATCTCCATTGGTGTTAGAGTTCTTAAGAATTAAAACAAAATAATCTTGTATAAAATGAAAAATAATTTTAAATGAATCAAAAATAGACATTTGAATCAAATTGTCAAAAACTACACACAAAATACAATTTTTTTAAGTGAAACAAAAATTTAATATAACCTAAGCCAGTTACTGAAAATTAATATATGCGTTAAACTGTTCTATTTATATCAACGTTAAAATATTTTCTTTAAAAATAATTATGCATTACGATCAATACAGACGCACAATACATTGTAAAAAATCTAAATATAGTTTCTGATAACTTAAATTTGAAAGTTTTAAGACATTAACGAAATTGATGGTTCTCTCTTAAAAACAGTAATAAAGAGATAATAGTTTATATAAAGGGATAATATTAAATATTTACCAAAGTTTTTTTTTAATTTTTTAATATCACTTTTTGTTCACCTTAAAATCTTTTTATATTAATAAGTACAAAAAAAAACATTTTTGGATTGACTTAGTTTGATATAGTTTTTATATTGGAAATAAAAGAAGGATTAATACGCTCACTTTGGTCATTGCAATTGTTAACCTGTGAAATATTTACAGTAAATGTAAGTTCATTTTTATATAAAATTAATTAAAATGATAATTTTAACAGAGTAATTTAGAAATCACTATTTTGCTGTTGAAAAAAATCGTATTTTCAGTTAAAAATTAAAACCTAGCATAGTTTTCTTACTGCTGATCCGAAAATGAAAATAATTTTAAATGCCCACATTTGATTTTTTAAATACATTTTATATTAATGTATCTTTCTAATTTTTCAAACTTCATATTAATTGTCTTATTATTATTTATTATTCACGTATCGTTATAACAATTAATATGAAGTCTTAATAACTATACATACTTCATATTCATTAAGGATGTAATTTTTCTAATAAAATTTTATTAAATCTGCATTTTCGACATAAAAAATACTTTTTACCATAATTATATAGGAAATGTTTTAACTTTTAGAATAGGGATATCATGGATATGACAGAAAACAACATAATTTATCAATGGCATAATATCCATACATGGAATACTAAGTTGCATAGCATTCAGAATATGTCCTAAAAAACATTATTTTCAGAATTCAGTAGGAAATATTTAATTTTGTGAACATCATCCTATATTTTATAATTCAAAAAGGTGAATATTGTTCAATATCACATAGTCTTCATGCTTTTTGATGAAGTTTAGAAACACCATCTTAGATCAATTATATATAGAATGTATATGTTGACAGAGAATCTAGTATAGTGTTGGATATAAAATAAAAATAATTAGTAAAGATATTCACAGGAATTATTTTCACAATTACTTCAAAAAAAGTTCGTACTCATTTATTCTATTGAAAGGAATTAATCACTCTTAAATAATAATTAAATTATCAGTGCTTTATTTTCATTTCGCGTTGTTTTCCATGCTAGTTGTCTTCTATTTCATAAGCTAAGTTACTAAAACCAGTTTATAACTTAATATTATTAAGAATATTAATTAAAAAACGATATTTACTACATTTGTAAACTTTTCAAGCTCCTGGGCATTTGAAAACTAAATGTTCGTGACCTTTATTCAATCATCGAATGAAATAAGAGTGACTTGGCTTCAAAGCTATTTGATGAACTTTTAAGAAATACATTAATCATTTAAAAATCCTTCATTAATTAATGCTGGATTTACGAGTCATTGGTTCCCCATTTTTTTACTGAGCCTCAGTAACACTGGTATCAATGAAAAAAAATTGTCTCCTGAATAGAACAAAGTAGTTTTTAGAGAAGCTATTATTGTTTTTCTTTGGATTAGCCATAATAAACTATCCGATTGTTTCCCCACAAACAATTGTTGAACTTTTTCCTCTGCTAACGACTAAAAGAGTGTAATTATTCTTTTTATATTTCTAGGCAATCAAACCGGAATATATACGTAAAAAATTGTTTTTAATATTGAAGAATATTTTGAGATTTTTCTACCGAAAACCATATTTTTATATTTAGGAACTTTTACAGTACAAGAATTTACCAATTAATATCGCATGCTACAAAGCGACGTGGATTGAGAAACCATTTCTTAAAATAGCAACAAAACTTAAAAAGTGACTTCCTGAACACTTTTAACACTGAGATAGGTATACATTTTACATCCCTTAGTTCTACTGTTCATTTTACGTCCTTCTGTTTCTTTTTAAAAATAATGCCCAGTCACTTACTACAAGTAATAGAATATAAATTCAAGATTTTTCAATAATTCCTTGACCATCTACAACATTATGTTAGTTTGTCTCTCCGAAACAGCACATGCATGAAATTGTGAAAAGATTATTACAGCTATCTTGATTCTTAATAATTTAGAAAAATATTGTAAGCAATATGATGAACATCCTCACAGAGTACCACTTAGAATAACGTGGCAGTTCATTTAAATGAGTTTTGACTTCTAATTGTTTATTTAAATGAAAATTCAAGCTATGAAATAAACCCTTAAAACACTCAGATATGTTAACTACTTGATTGCCATGTATCTTTTTCAGTTTCCCCATCTGCTTTATTGAAATTACCGCTTCACTTTACTGATTTAATTTATTATAAATTTTATATCAGTGGGATAATAAATTTTTATTCAAATCAATGACATTTATGTTCTATTCCATACATAAAATATGAATTTTAAAAAAATGTAAATCTTAATTTTTAATTTGAAGATATAATTCCATTCTCTTTATGGCTTTGCTATCGTTAATGATATATATAGTTCAATTAAAAAAATATTAAATCTCTATATCATCACTCATTATTAAGTTAAGCGCATTCACCACTGAACAATTTAATACAGCTGCAATATTTATTATTTTTGACTTAAATGTTTATGCCATAAAAAATGTATGACTTTTTATTGTATTAGATTACTTAATAACTTAACACATGATTCTTTAGAATATAATTACACAGGTTTCTTTTTAATATGATATAATATTAGTTTATAATATTATATTGAGGAAAAAGAGATCCATATTTTTGTAATAGATGGTTTTTGTGATTTCATTAAAACACTTTAAGACTTATGCTCTTGGAAAAGTGACGAGAAATTGCTTTTATTGTTTTTTGTTTTGTCTATTTAGTTGTGAATTACAGGTATTAAAAATGGAATTCAACAACAATAAAGAGAAAATTGGGTACATGTTATAGTTTTTCTTTGATTAAATTGAAAATGCATGTCAAGTGGCTGAATCTATGAATAGCGCTTATTGTCCCAATACTGCAATTGCCAATTACGTGAAATTTCAGTTTAGTCTATTCAGTTCAAGTATATAATGTTGAAAATGTACCTGAATCAGGTAGGTCCAGTGTCATAAATATCAATAAAATCTTTTAAATGATCGATGTTGACTGGCATGTCATTAGTCACATCATCACATTGGAGCTAAAGATCGACTATTAAACAGATTTAAATTGAATAAACAAAACGAATCCCAAACATAATAAAAAAAGTCTTGAAGTTTATGTAAAAATAATGGATTTATTTTCCCCCAGATTCCAATATACAATAAGTTTTCTTTTAAGTTCCAAGTACATTTAAAGTGTCATTGGTAATGAACATATTTTCAATATATTAAAAAACATTTATAAAGCAGATAACCAATATTTAAACTAAACTTAATTTTTATTCTAGGTATTGTGACATAGTTTAATTTATCAAATTTATTAGTGGTTTAATAAATTTAGATTTATATATAATCATTAACTTAATCACAAACTTGCTAATATTTGTATGTATCATTTTATTATAAAAGAACCCTGTCTTATATGATTAGTATTTTTGTTTTGAAAATGTGCTTAGAAATGATTTTGTTTTATGTTTAAATACATGAGTACTCTGTATTCACTATACATATAGTAAATGTTTTTCCAATATGAAGTAACTAATTATTTTTTATATATTTTCAGTAAATTTCCAGTGACTCATTGTATATAATAAAGGTTTATTTCTTGATTTAAGTACAAGTTTGAATCGAACATAGAAATGTGTGCCTGGAAATACTTTTCAGAGAAAATAAAGCATGCTTGATTGAAAATTATTTTCTTTTTTTCAAATAAATCTCACTTTAAACTTGACTTGATAGTAAATTATGTGTATTTATATTTAATGCAAACACTTAATCAACACGTAATAAGTTGTAATTGTTCATGAAACATAATAAAAGTTTTAAGATTTTAGTAGCATTACATAATTTACTTAATTGCTTATTTAACTGTAATTTGTAGCAAAAAATGTGTATAACGTAAATTTAATTACGTTTAGTTTTAGTTAAATATCTTATATAAAACTTCTCTATCGTGTAAATGAACAGAAACTATCTTTAAGGTAAATACATACTTTAAAAATACTGATTTTGAAATTTCAACAAAAATTTAGCCAATAAAACCACAACAGAGTGAAAAAGTAGATTTTTTCTTGAAATATATATGAAATGTACTCATTGCCAAATATCCAAATGATCGATATCTTTAGCCATGCAAATAATGTCCTACGTATTCCAAAAATAAAAAAATAATAATAATACAGCTGGTATCAGGAATATTTAATGTAATATGAAGGATAAACGAAAGTAAATAGATGGTGTATGAATACTGTTTGAATTAGAAATGAGATATTTTTCTAGTAGTTTCAATTTGAATATGAAAAATGGAATTTCATACGTTGTTTATCAGTCGTTACCAGAAATCTGAAAGAAATCGCCGAAAGCGTCAAAATTTCTTTTATTCACTCCGTACAGTTGATAAAAAAAGCGATTTCTTTTTCTATGTCTTCATACAGTAATAATACCCTACGCAAATACTTCAGAAGAGTAACTTTCCTCCACTCTCAATTATTATTTAAATTTTGAAGTTGAATATATGACACGGCCTGACAAGGAAAGCCGTAATAATAAGTTTATATTCCGGAATAATGATGCATATATATATATATATATATATATATAACCTAATGTAAAATGAAACCTTATTCATTTTTTTCCTTAAGGAATAAAATTCTAATTTTTGTATTTAAGTAAATAAACCAACTAATATATTATTTAAATATAGGTTTTATTATTAACAAGCTTTATCTTTAGATTGTTGATTCTTTACTGGTATAATTAGTACAGTTTTAATATTTGTTTTTTAAGGAAAAGTTTAGTTAAGAAAAGTTTATTGCATGATTAACTTTGAGATATGTTAAGTCACTGTAAAAATCAGTATTCTTCGAGTTCACACACACACAAAAACTTAAATTTGTAGTAAAATCTCAAATTATTTCTTTTCAGTATTTTTAAAAATGAAATAGCATCATTTGAGTTATAGCACACAACATTTTACACAAGTTATACTTAGTAATAATTATTCAGATGCTCATTTTAGCAATTACCTGTAAAGAACGCATATATTTTGAGAAATTTACCCTTCACCAAGCAACGTAAGTTTGCTTTTGAGAAAAATATGTTAATTTTCAGTCCCTTTCAGATTTAATTAATCGACTGAAGTTAGGAGTCAACGGATTATTAATTATGATAAAGAATTTAAATTTCTCTAGAGTCTACAACTTCTATGAGTTAAATAAGGGAACTAGAGTAAATGAGTAGTATCAGAGTACTTTCCCCTTTGTCTTATACTAGTTCACAATATAATCAATTATATTATCCTGTAGCTAAAATACTAATTTCGTTGTGTTAATTCACTACGATTTCAATATCTTAATTATGTCTATCTTTCCCAGGTCCAAATATTATGCATTCGACGCAAAATTTGCTATTAACTTATTTTTTGTTTTATAATTATTTTCAGTCACAATCGCCAATTAGTTAAGGACTAAGTTAAGGACTTAAACTGGAATAATATTTTAACTGCTTATTTTTTCACGTCTAGTTGTTATTGTTTGGATAAGGTGTTTTCAACCATTTTCGTCATTATGAGAAAAAAATTTATCTTCAATAAACTTCATAATTTTTTTAGCGCATATTTTCTGAAATTGATATTAATCAATGCTTTAAAAAATGTGAAATTGATTTTCAAACAAAGGGTTTTAAATGAACTTTAATCAAATGGATTCTTTCCCTGCTTAAAACTCAAATAATTTTTAAAAAAATTAAAATTAACTCTTAAGATATTGTATTTATATATATTGCGCATATATAATAATAGCGTTTTCCTAGAGCAAAAAATGATTTCTTTCAAATTAATCTACATTATCTACTATCGTGAAATTTTAAACCCTCCAAATTTTATTTATAAATGTTTTTTTGTTAAAAAATTCTTTAAAAACCTTAATTTTTAAACAGGCATTCTGAATTACTGGTATATAATTTTGTGAAGAATATAATCTGGGTATGCAGATGATGTAATAGTATACAGCTATTTTCTAAAGATAATGCAAATTTATCCACAATATCTTCAATAAATTTCTAAATTTGAATAATCTACTGTTTTTTAATTTGTTATATTTTGTATTTTTTAAATAATTATAAAGTTTAAAAGTTTTTGAGATCGTGAAATAAATATTTCTCTTACAAATATAATCTTATTTTAACAAACATTAAATGTCGACGTTTTAAAGTTTCACTTAAAATTTTAATCTCTTTTCGTCTGTTTTTCTAAATAAGCATCATTTTAAAGAAGGATATGCATTTTATAAAAATAATAAAAATATAATTCACAGCATTAAACAATGTGTGCAACAAATCAAATAAAGTTATTCTTAATTTTAATCAAATTCCCTATAAAGACAGGAATAAATATAATAAAGTCTTGGAATTATAAAGGTTTCATAGTTTGCCTGTTACACTTTTATGAAAATTAAACTTACTTATGAACTTTTAATTTCAAAGAAGGAAATCAAAATTATGTTTTGTAGCTTGCTATTCATTTTCTATAATAGTTCACAAATGAATTATGCAGTAAATTAATGAAAACCTGTTTTAATTTTTTCTCTATAATTAGAACAAGTTGAAAATTTTCCTATATTTTTCACACATCATTATAATTTTCAAATACTTTGGTTATCATTTTACTTTTACAATCAGTTCTCCAAAATGTAATTCGCAGTTATTTATCTCTTATAGATTCATGACTTGAAAAGAAGATAAGTAAAGTAGAAAAGATTTAAACATTGAATTGACACACACATTGAGAATTATCCTGTAATTAACAATTCTTTGAAGCTTTACTTGTCATTTGTTATTTTTAAATATAACCATATCTCAAAGAAAATCATTTAAAATTTTCTAATCTAAAAATCATAATGAGCTCAACATTTAAGTATTTTTTAAGATTTAAAAGTTGAAGAATAGCTCAGTAAAGAAAAATATGCTGAAAACATTTTAAAGCTTTATATTTCAAAGTTATATATAAGAAAAACTAACCCTTAGGTAGATACCGGAGATCTCTCATTTTCGGATTCAACAGAATATTGGAAATGTTTTCATATGCAAAATATATTCAACAAGCTTCGAAAGTGAAAGTGATTCAATCCGTTAAAAAATTCTTTCAGCCTGCATTCAATTAAGCGAGTGTGTGATAGAGCTCAAACTTTAAGCTTCTTCATACGAATAAATGAAAGTATACGAAGATAATAAACCACATCTCAAAGAAAATCATTTTTATTTACAGGAAAAAGTAATTATATAGTAATAAATATTTTAAATTAATACATTTACAAAGTATCATTCTTAATTTAATATTTACGTTTCTGGGACTATTAAACTGTAGGTCTACTATTGTATAACTATATTAACAGATTCCATTTACTATCTGAAAAACATTTAACGTCTTTTATTTGAAATATAAAGTATGGTTTCAGAATATTCTTGTAATACTTAAATTCCTATCTTAATATGCTTATTAATTTATATAGAATGTTAAAAGTAACTGTCTTTATATAATTATTATTCAGCAATTTCTGCTTCAATATATTGTATGGGACATATAAAAAATTTTTTAAAAATGTTTCGTTTGTTTAACTTAAAAATTAATTTAAATTTAATGAAATTTTTAAATAATTAATAAAAATGAAGTATAATTATTGAATAAATTTCCAAATACTAAATAAAACATGTTTTATTGTAGGATCTACTTACAGAAGGTTAAAATATCAAAGATTTCATTCATTAAAAGTGTTTTCAATTAATTATTTTTATTTTCTTCACAAAATGGTCTCTTTCAAAATACCAAAGTAAAAGGATGTAGTTTTTATTGATTGATTACAGTTTGAACCATGCAATTATACTTCAATAAATATTGCATGAGATATTCATAATTGAGTAGAAAATTCAGCTATGATTGTAAGTGATATAATGTCCACTAAAATCCCTTGCCACTCTCTGAATTGTGGAGCTACTGCTCCTATATTCATGAAAGTGATGTCTGGATGTAAAAAGTATCCTGGCGCTACTGAATAAAATACACGATCTTGTAAAAAAATCTGCTGAGTTAGCATTAATATGTAGGCAGTGAATAGATATAGGAAATTTGATTTACAAAATGGCAAAATATCATCAATTTAAAACGTAAAGAAGTTATGTTATTATTAATGAAATGAATAGAAGGATAAAAGAGATTTATTTTACATGATTTCATACATTGTGGCATCCACTTCATTGAGGGGGGGATAGGAAATAACAAGAGATATAATCTTATGGTAGAATGAAATATAAAAAGAATTCTACCTAGAGAAAAATGAGTAGTGTAATTAATATATTTAAAGTTTACAACAATAAGATGGCAAGTTTAATTGGATGAAGTTTTAGCATACGTATTCGCATATTCGAAGTGCAGCACAAGAAAGATCAATCAATAATATGACCTCTCTCAAGTCAGGCTTAGAAAATTCTAAATGATTTAGGCTCTCATTCATTTCACCAACACCTCGATATGTTTCACTAAACGGGGATGCCGTATGACGATATGCATAGTTCAACATTATTATAAATCACATAGAGGTCTAGTCAAAATTTTTAACTGATATAGAGTGGACAAATGGGGCATACAAAATTTCAGGTACATAACAAAGTACCCATCACCAGGTGCTGGTAAATACTTGTTGTTTTACCAACCTTCCACATGAAATGAGGTTTATATTAACACTTGGTGTAAATTCATAATAGTACTTATTTACGGGTCATTTATTTATATTGACATGATAATGGGTGCATAATTTTTACAATTGATGTAAAAAGTAGTAACTGGTTTTCTGAAGAACTTTTCGTTATTTCATCTTAGGGATCTACAGTTTCAATATGACAACGTGCCTGCTTACAAGACAGCTGTAATGAAATAATACCTCGTCAAGAATGTCAGACACCTAATAATTGAGCACAGCGGTATAGAAGGCCAACCATCACGTTTACTTAATCTGACTCTAATGATTAGATTTTTCCCTGTGGGGATACACTAATCACCAGATGCATGTGACTCCTCCACAAATATTACATTGCTTTGAAGTAAGCATTACGAATACTTGAGCAAAGTGTCGCGCTCTTTGTTCCTATCTCTACAGTTTGAAATTAGAACCAGAATCCAAACGTGTATTTCAGCTGGCTATGAGGTGTTTGAACATCTAAAAAAAAGGTATAAATAACTCTATTCATTTTTTCTTCTTTATTAGTTCGTTTCCTCATGTCTTTGTGAGGGGAATCACTAAAACCAAATGAAAGTTTTAATGGTTCTATATATTCCATTAACATCCACAAAATGCGTTTTGGTAAAAAACCGATAATGTTCTAAAAATTTGTAAATAATTCTTTCCTTATTTTATTCTGTTTTCAAATAATAATGCCAACTTTGCAATTTTTTCTAGGTAGCTCCCTAAGTAGTTTTAATCTTTAGGGCATGGCTGCATTACTATACCTAGATATGACTTTTAGAAATATACCATTAGCCGTTCAAAAGTTAATAGGATGGAAAGAAATTTTAAAGTACATACTCTCTGTTCATGAAAAAACAATGAAAAGGAAAATAGATATAAATAGGATAAAATTCTGAAAAGGATTAAAAATTCACTTGATTAATTATTTTTGAGAAAAATATTCTATAATATTTCTAAACATTTTTCTACGTTTCTGAAGAAATCCTGTCACAAGGAAGTGTCTTATAAATTACTTTTTCTTTTGTTTTTTATTACTTTTTCGTCCTAAGAAACATTATCCGATACTTTTAGCATCTACCTGAGCTGACAAGTTAAACAAAGAAAAATTTCGATACCTTTTTTTTTCATTTCAATAAATAATGATGGATGGATTCTCAGGAAGATTTTCATTAATGCTTAGAGTCCATTGTTTATTTTGCGTTACCTTAGTTTCGATTATTTTGTCTAAAAATTCTAATATAAGCTGCTATTATCAATAATATTTTAAAAACTCGACTTCAAGCACAAATCCCATCAATTTATATAATTTTTCTCTTTTTATTATCCTATAAAATACTTATAATTACTTCTTTATATAATTTTTCCTTATCAGTCAGCAAAAGAATTTTTATGCAAGTATATTTATTAATAAACATGCAGGGTCTTTTTCTTCACATTATTAAAACTAATTTCTACAATTAGTAAAACATAACAAATAATAAAAAATAAAATGTAACAAATAAATTTATATTAGTAAAATATAACAAATTAAATATGTTATGCTATTCTTTTTTATCATTTTATAGATTTTAAAATTAGAGTATGTTTTAATAATTATATGTTATGGTTTCCATTTTTTAGCATTTTATAAGATTTAAAATTAAGGAATGTATAATTAATTACATAAAGATTATTTTTATTAAAATGACAAAACTAAATTTTTATATAGAAAGCTTATTATTTATGAAAACGCTAATGATAGCTCTGATACCTATGCATTATAGAAATTTTAAATTATTCACAAGAATTGTGTTTTGAGAATCTTTTAGAGAATTATCAATGTTTTGTATATGGTATGTGTTTCTGATAAATCATTGTTTTTTCCATGAAATCATTCTGAAACTACGCATTTAGAATATTACTTGTCTTAAATATGTATTATAAGTATATATATGCATGAAAGATTCTACGAATACATCGATAAAAATCTAACTTTTAAACCAGTTAGAAATTTATGATCGCTTTTTTCTAATGATATGTAATATATAATTCCAATGAAACCAAGTAGTTAACTTTATATGTACATTATAAAGTAAACTTGAAATTTGTTTGCACGAATATTTCTAAAATTTCCATTTTTTCGAAAAATGTCAGCTTATTCAATGGAAAATTTACAGTGCAGTGAATTATGTTATATTAAGTATTTTTATATAAACATTACAAAAGTTATAAGCATTTGCACAAGTTTAATATAATTTTTTTTTATAAATTTTAAAAAAATTTTATAGAAGAATTTACTTTATGACAGATATTTCACTATTAAGAAATTATAAATTAAAATATGCATAGTTACTTCATTTATACCTTGCTACTTTATTTTGTTTTACTAAGTTACTGAAAAGTAAATATGATAATGAAGTTCAAAACATAATATCTTTTTATATTTAGTAAGAGCACATGTCTCTTTTCACAGAAGAATACAGTTAGATCACAATCAAATGCTTACACCTAGTCCTTGATCAATTTTTAAATGAAGCATGTAGCAAATCAAAACCACACACACAGTGAATATTATCCTAGAATTCATTTTTTTTCTTGATTTAAGTTAAATCCAAGTCAAAATAATGAATCCTCATGCCAAAATAATTCATTAAATTATTGTATCAACAAATTAAATCATTAAACTATGAGTTTTTATACTATTTGAGTAAGTAGTATGTGAAAAAAAATTTTATCTCTTTCTTAGATTTAAATTTCATTTTAATAATGATTATTAAATGATTGATAAAATCCATGATAGATAAAATGGCGTATATTAGATATAAAAGTTTTTAGTTCATCATTTAAATTGTATATTTAAAATAAAATCATGCTCTTCATGATTTGGGATTTAGTCAAAATCTACTTAAATTATTATACATAATAAAATTTCAGATAAAATAAATGTATTTTTAAATGAAAACTATTTTTCCTATAGATGATTACTTCTTTCCTTTTAGTGATTTCATCTCAAATATAAAACAAAGTAGTGTATTTGGTATTTTATTGCTCAATTGTACTCATTATTATTGTAGGTATTATGTATATTGCTTTTCAATGTTTCAGATTTACTATAAATTATTGAAATAATATTAAGGATATAGTTTCTCAGAAGAACTATATTGGAAATTTCAAAATTTATTGATGCTCTTTTTGAATTCAGTAAATAGTCAACTTTTTTATAGATGTTTCTCTTTCTATGAAGAATATATATATATATTCTTCATTAAACTATTTATACGACAGCTATTTTATTCCTGACATAAGAAAATTAAATAAAAGTTTTTTCATTTTTTTCAATGAAATCTTAAATTAGGCTTAAAGTTGGTATCGTACAACACATTTCTTAGTATACGATTAGAATCATTTTTGATGAATCTGATATAAATACAAAATTAGTTTTGATACCACGTGTTAGACAGACTAATTAAAAAAGATCATTGTAATTATTTTATCATCCTCTGCATAAATTGACTTCTTGAAAGGCTTTTAATGATATTGAAAGCCGTAATAATGAATCTCAAAAGAAGAAATCTAGAAAACTCTCAAGCATCTACCCTGTCAGATGTGACTATTGTACAAGCAGGAGAAGGTATTACAACATCTATCTTCCGGTGCTTAATAATGCTAGGAAATGAACCCTAAATATTATGCTATGAAGAGTGCATCCTACTAGTAAGCCACGATGAGTACATTTCAAATTCAATTTCAAGTGCAAATTACGCTGGGAGCATACATGCAAAGGAGCCTTTAGGGAGTATTTTTCAGTGATAGTCAGCTATATTCACATGTCGTAAAGAAAAACCCCGAAAAACTATTAAGCACTTCCTTTGACAGACATATATACAGAAGAAGGCTAAAGCATAATATTTATCTCCTGTTGCTCAACAATTGCTCGAATTAAAGAGCACCGTATGATTAAAGAATTATGTCTCAGCTCTAGGCCATAGTAAGCTTTAAGTAAAATAGTTTTGATCAGAATGAATATTGGTTACTACAAAAAATTCAAATTATTTTATGTTTCTATAATGCTTCATTAATACATCATTTAAGCTTAGTTTTAAATTTAAGAAGCAATTTTGTTGTTACGAATAATATGAAATATTTTCTTATACATAAGCAATGCAAGTTTTAAAAATCATTAAGTAAATTTATATGTTTTGCTTAGAGACTATAAAGTTGCATTAATATTTTGCATAATGGTTTTCTTATTTTTCATATTTTTAAAGATCACATATTTTTACCACCATGTCCTTTTTACATTTCTGAAAGAAAATGTTATAAAAAAATTACTTTTTCATACGCAATGTAATTTTATATGAAAAAGTAATTTTAATGTATTCATTTCTTTAAGTAATCACTTAAAGAAATGAAAAATCATTAATAATATTACTATTAATTTAAGATAATTGCTACCAAAAATATTATGCAGATTACAAAATATATGTTAGATACATGTCTGGAAATTAAATAGGTTTTCGATTTACTGACAAAAATATGCTAAATGATATTTGATCTTATTTTACAAAATCTTACTAAATATGGGAAAGTAAACTTTCAATAACGTATATATATGCACTGCCTGACATAGGAAATGTAACACCATAAAATATTGGATAGAATGTGATAAAAATTGATACACAGACAGAGAGAGAGCATGCATATATAAATAAGTGATGTTATTTACAAAACGATAAATTTATACATTGACGAAATATGCAAAAAATCAGTAAGTAGTATAGTCGCCTCTCTCGGAGATGCAAGCAGACCCTCTACGAGATAGAGAGTCAATTAACGTGCGGACGGTGTCCTGGGAATAGAAGCCCATATGGTTTGAACCATTCTCCACATTTCGTCCTCCAACGGAGGCTGGGGCATGACAGACAAACGACGTCCAATCCCTTCCCAGATATGCTCTATCGGGGACATCGCAGGCCAAGGAAGCAACTGGATATTCTGCATGGCTTGTCTGCTGACTAGTGCCGCGTGTGATGTTGCGTTATCCTGCTGGAAAATACTATCTTGCAGCTGCTGAAGGTAAGGTAGCACAACAGATTGCAACACCACATCAACGTACCGTCGTGACGTCAATGTTTCTCTGATGCATACTAGGGGGGATGTGCTATCGTAGCTGATTGCATTCTAAACCATTATTCCAAAATAGCGGTGTGGCGTTCAACAATAGTGGTCGAATTGGCTCTATCTCCACAACGCCCCCAGACTCTCACTCGGTGACTATCATTAGTCAAACAGAACCGAAACTTATTGCTGAACATCACATTCTTCCATTCAGTATTCCAAGTGGCTCGTTGACTCTATCATCGCAATCTCTCCCTACGGTGCCTTGGCTTTATTGGCAGTCTTCATAAAGAGTCTTAATAAAGATGTGTGCAAGCCACTTTCAGCCAATCGTCGTGCAACTGTTCTCGCGTATATTGGAGCATGCAGAACTTGTTGCACATATCGCAGAATGTCAAGAGAAGTTGATTGGGGGCCGCCATAGCTGCCCTTCGGATGCGTCGATCCATCCGTTCTGTTGTCCGTCTAGATGGACCTGGTCTTATGGAACTATTAGCATTTTGTTCATTCACCCATCTGGTCCAAATTCTATACACAGTTGATGCATCTAGGCGGGTTTCAGCAGCGATACACAAAACTCACAAAACAGTCCGTTTCTCAGAACTGTCTTCGATGTCGTCGTCCAGTCATCACTTCATCCGCGCGTGTCTTCTCCAGCTTTGAACTTCCCGAAATACTGAATTTCCTAAGCGGCAAAGAGATAAGACTGTTGGATTGTCCATTGTTTCTATCCCTCTTATCTGGTGCGATAATCACATGACCAACTTGCATTTCACATTATTTGCATAACATGTTACTCTGCGTAATCTCCAAAATTTGCATATTTATTAGACCAAAATTCTATTGTGTTGCGTTTTCTATATCAGGCAGTGTATATATATATATATATATTGATAACGGTAGAAATAAAATATTTCTATATTTGTTTAATTTTTCAAATTGAAAAATGTATGCTGATACAGTTTAAAATAAAATTTAAATACATTTTAAAATAATTAAAAAAACTAATAGACAAATTCCCATTTTTTAAGAAGACAGATATCTCTTATAGAAAATTAAGTTAAATTACTATGTGCACACACACATACACAGATTCATTTAGTTTGTCGATACTTTGGCCATTCATTGCAATAAAATATTTCTTTTTATAAAATTTAATTTTTCTCTTTTCTTCTTTAAGTTTTTAATCTTTTTTTCTTTCATCAATGAAAATTGTGTCAACTTACATTATCCAGTGATTCATTTTTCAGGACAAAAGACTAAAACAACATAAAAATTTCGAAAGAAATGAATTTCTAATGAAGAAATTTCTAATGAATGAAATTTTAAAATATTTCTTATTCTATTTCTAATTAATAAGAATCATGTTTCAAAGATAGTGAATATCGTTTAATGTAAAAAAATCAAGCACATTACTGGATATATTCAAATTAGTGAAAAAAATATTTTAAATGAGATTTAACATTCGAAACATTATTAAAATTCAAACTATTTGTAAAGAAAGTATAATATTCTCAATACTTATTATTTTTCAAATAATTCTTTATTTAATTGTTGTATTCCATCAAAAAATTCACAAATAAAAAAATAAAATGTTCTGATATCAATAATATATATTCTGAATTCTTATTAAAAATCTTACTATACAATAACTTTTTCAATTTATTACTATAAAATGTATTTAATAATAATTTTCGTAATATTTTTAAAAGTGTTTTGAAACTGCGCATGAAATTATTTTCTTAATACCTCTAGTAAATAGTTCCATTGCATTTTAATTACTTTATTTAATGATACATTAAGAACATATTGAACATAATTATTTTGGGGAAACTTAATATAGAATTAGAACTTCTTTTAAAATAATATTTAAACTTGTAAGCATTTTATAGTAAAATAGAGTATATGAAATTAGGTTTATATAAATTAAAGTTACTAAATAATGTTTAAGAGTATTTATTAAGGTATTTTCAAAATAGAAATTTTATAAATTGTATAATATTTCAAAATAGTTATAATCTATATTCAAAAATGTATTAGTTTTTTTTTTGTGCATCATGCATAAAACTTTATAGTATAAAGGCATTTCATAATAAACTGTATTATCTATTTATTAAAATGTATGTCCTATTTGTTTTAATCTAGTTGTCAATTAATATTTGTTTCTGCTAGAAATAAATGGAAGTTTTAATAAACATTATAATTTCAGTTACTTAATAAGTACTGTGTGTTAAGATACACTATAATTTTATTTTATTTAACATTTATCCTTAAATCATTGGTTAGCTGTCAATGTTTTTAAAATTAATGACATACACGTGTGACTACATAAATACAAAATAATTAAATTTTTTAAAAGGAACATTTCATTGGAAGATATTCATACTTCTAAGAAATTTAATTGTTTTTTTCATTCTTTTAAGAGATTTTATTCATACAAATCTTGATCTGTTAGAATAATTATTCTTAATTTTATTATTTTTATTAAGTATATGAAGAGAATTAATTTTAAAATTGCATGGATCTGTTTTTTTTTATTTTATTATTTATTTTTTTACTTATTTAATACATTCATTTTCTTACACAAATATTTGACATTTTTTTAATAATTTCTAATAGACTAATGCTGCTGCTTTTTCAAAATCTCAAATATGTGCTTACAAACATATCGTGTATCTGTAAACTATATGTACATAGCAACACACTCCATAATTTTGTATCTACAAATTGTGAAGATTCTTTTCATTTTTAATATTATGTATTCAAGTCATAAGGAATGTATGATACACTTATTTACATCTGTGTGTAATTAAATCTGTACAAATATATAAATCGTGTGTACAGACAAACATTCATAAATAATTTAGTGGTAGAAGAAATATAAGCTGCACACAATTTTCTGCATTCAATTGTAACTTCCAACTTAAAATGTCAGTTATCATCACTTTTCCTTTTAAGATAAGCGCATAGCAAGAAAGTGTAAGTAATTTTTATATGCAAAACAATTTTACTTTTGTTAACTGAAATTCAGTCAAGATTTGGAAGTTGCAAGCTATTTAAAAATAAAATTACAGGAATTATTCGAGAAAAAATTTCACATTATTGTAATTAGTGAATGTTGCTTTAAGTTAAAAATCTTTTACGACTTAGACATTGAATATTATTTTTGCCAGAATTTTTTAGAAATTAAAATAGTCTTAAGCAAACAGTTACGTTTTGGATATTCCTAAGGATTTTTTGCATCTTATATTGTATAAATTGTTCAATAATATAAAAATATTTCAAAAATAATTTTTTGTAATATTTCTGCGAATTTCTTCGAGGAACAAAAATGTTTGCAAAGGGATTATTTCTTGAAAAGAAAAACATTAATGAGCTCTTTTATTAAAATGCTACAAACTCGCAGTTTAACACTTGAGAATATTCTTTTGCGAACTTATTAGAAAAAATATAAAGAGCTATATTTAATGGAAAATTGTTCAAATTAATTTATTCAATGGTAAAATTAACTAGCTTCCATGCAAAGCACTTCATAAACTTCAGAGCTTAGCAAAAACATTTCAATTAGTTTTACTCTTCTCTCTCTCTCTCTTTTTACTTTATTTCTTAATTAAGTACCATTAAGTTAAAATTTATAAAAATAATTTATCAACAAACTTTAAGTTCTTTTCTCCTCCATCAATTATGTACATAAATTTTGCAATTGTCAGTTTAATATAAATTATAAAACTAATTTTATTTAGTTGTAAATTTTCACATTTATTTAATCAATTTAAAAGATTATAATCTGGAATTATATTCCGAGATTTTAGTAGAAAATAAAGGACATTATTTATTTATCTTAGAATATACATCACATTTAATTTTAAGAAAAAGTATAATATTATTTAAATTATTCAATCCATAATTTTCAATTATGGATAGAATAATATACGTAAGGGTGAAAGTATACATTTAATTTAAATAAACAACACTGAAATCTTGAATTATTTATAGAATTCTAAATCATATCTAGACAGGGAAAGAAGTTTTTGCTTCAGCATAAATTTAAATTCCATGCTTATTTATGATTAATAAGGAATTAAAGCAATAAAAAATTTATTAATATAAAATATTTAAAATATAAAAATCCTTTTATATATATTTTCTCATTTAGCTAAATTATTTATTATTCATATTCATATATGTAATTAAATTTTTAAAGTAATAAATAGTATTTTTTAAGTTGCATATTAAAATTGAAATTCACATTTTCATTTGGATATTCATTGTGATGCTTGATATGTTTCAAAGTGAAAAATTTTAATTACTTTTTTCAGAACTCAGTTTCTATTTTGAGATAATTAAAAAAGATCCATTTTTCAAAATGAACCAAATTAAATTTCTTTATTATTCCAAGATAAATCATTATTCAATAACAATTTATTACACACACAAGAGCTGAAAATTCATTTTATAACTATGAATTAATGACTAAAAACTAAATAAAATGTATATTCAATACTCTCATTTGATTAGTTCAATTATAAACTGCTTATAAATAATATTTTTCAATTAACAATTTGAGTCATCAATAATTGACATGTAGTTTTGGTAAATTAAGCACCAATCACCACATTACCAACAGATTTACATCATAACTCTCTTGGTAATGTGGTGATAAATGCTTAATTTTTGTAAAAATGTTGCACTTGTCTGTTTTTACATATAAGCATAATCAGTTTCACTTATTTATGTATTGATGCCTCCATATCTATGTGTGTATGTATCAATCCTTGAAATGAACGCAAAACTCATCTTTAACCTACTTGATTAATGTACCATTAATAGTGTACAATCATAAAAATCAATTTATTAGTTTTAAAATTTCTTAACAAGGTAGGGCGTCCTCTGTTAAGAGCTTATATTGATATCTTTACATAATTGAAGAATATTTTAAAATATTTAAACGTATTTCGTTTCTTTTGTCGTATGGTATATATATATATATATATATATATATATATAAACTGTTCCAGAATCATTAAAAAGGAAAAGTAATATCAATTAAAAAAGGAAAAAGCTAAAACTGAAAAACTTTTTTCAAATATAATTACAAAAATTAGTAGTATAGAATGTTAAAAAAGATATTTTTTTAATATATGCATGGCAAAAATGTTCTTGTAAAGGAACGAATTGTTCCTTTATAAGAACATTGAAAAAGATAAAATGAAAAAGACAAAATGCTGTTGACAGAAGATTAAAAAGGTAAACACACATGTAACACATGTAAACACACATGTAAGGTAAAATTAAGGTTAAAAATGAAAAATTGAAAAATTAATGTATTGTTAAGAGATTAAAGAAATAAAAAATAAAAAATTAAAGTTTTAATTAATAGAGCTCAAAATATTGATAAAAATGATAATATGGCTAATCCATTGACTAATTAAAATTTCCTTTAAAACTCGTCAGCTACGGTATGAAAAAAGGAGTAATTAGGGAATAACAAAACAATCGTACAAAAAAGATAAAAACAAACGAAAATCAATTAATTTTTTGAGAAACATAAGAATAAGAATTGTATTATTATTAAACTTAGTAAAAAAAGGCTACCACCAAAAATAATACTATCTTTTAAGAGCTTTAGGAAGAAAATTTTTTAGGATTTCTTTATTTATTTAATTAAATGGAATTGAAATTTTTAAATTAATAGCTAGATTTGAATGAATTGAACTAAATTGGAATAAAATTTTTATTTATTTAACTTTCAGTTAAGTGTTAGATTTCTTAAAATTTCAATTTATAACATTAATTAGAATTATATATTTTACTTTCTGACTTAAAAGAATGAGTGTTTTTAATAAACTTGACGGTTATTATACTGATTAAACTTAAATAAAACTTTCCAGTTGCTTTTATTTTGGGGGGGGAGGTGAGTCCTGAAAGTTTCATGTTAGGCTGACAACCTAACAGGAACTTATGCTTCACACGCTAGGGCCCTCGTTTACGAAAACATGTATAAGCACGGTAGCCCCTGCATCACGGGGTTATCACGCCACTAAATTTAGTTTTTTTAGTCCAAATGTTTTTATCAGTTAAATATTTGTAGTTGGATTGGTATGAAATGATTGAAGAATTTTCTTACAAAAATTCTGAGTATTTATTTTGACATCCAATATATCAAAGATTATGAAACTCAAGTATATTATTTGTTATAATTTTTTTCGTTTTACTTTTTTAACTGTATTACCTGCAGTGACAAATTAATAATTGAAATTAATGTCCATTTAGTTCATGTGTTCGCTCATCACGGATACAATGAAAATAAAAAAAACTTATTTCTAAGTTAAGATGCCGTAAACTTAGAAATCAAAATCAGTCTTCCAAAGAACTGTTCATAATTCTTTTTCTAAGCACACGTTAACTTAGAGCGAAATGTTATATAGTTACATACGGACATAATAAAATTTGACTTAGTTAAAATGAGAATATTGTTGTGATTTCCTATAGATAGGGAACATGTAAAAAATTCCACTTAAATGTTCAACATTAATTAGTAACAATTCTTGGCACTAACTCATTGTTCTTGATAATCTTTTTATACAAGAAAATATCTTGAAAATATCTTAAACGAAAAAAAACGAGATTATCTTATTCTTAACTGAAAATACCATAAATGTGAAGGATAAAATCCAAATTTAATTTCAAATTACACCTCATATATTTTCGTATTTTATAATTCATTTACTACCATTTAGTCATTTAGAACATTATATTTTCTTAAACATTTTCTAAGTATAATATTCTCAAAGATATTATTTTGCTGCTTTTTCCACTTTTTTTTAACAAATCTTCAATTTTCATCCTTAACTAAATATAGCATTTTGGAACTCTCAAAACTACCTTCAATTTTATTTTACAATTGATTACAGAAGGAAATCTTTTTATTTTATAAATAACGAAATCCAGCCCTATTTTTATTCATCACTTTAACAAAATTTTCGTAAGTTTTAACTTATAGGAGTTGAAAGTAACATAAACACTCCAAGGATGGCCAATGATAAATTAAAATCATTTTTTGGTCTAAGTGTATATGATTCTTGTTTTTTCCTTCCTTCTTAATATCATTTTTCCTATAACGGATATCTCATTTTCAGTAAAAAAAAAGCAAAATATAATATCGAACAACTTTAAGTCTAATAAAAATGCATTCATTTTTAAATCATAATGGACTGTCTTATAAAACTTTTTATATTAACTTTTTCATACAGGATTTACATACATTATTCATGAAGATTGTAGAAACTAACGGTACAGAAGGAATTTTGTTTTCATTGAAAAAAAACAGCTTTCAAACTTATTCTTTAGAATTAATGAATATTAACATTTATTTGTTTTACATATGTGTATAAGTGCATCATAAAAGCCTAAATGTTGTTGCAATATATAAACTTCATCTAGCTGATACTAAAATTCTTCTATAAGAGATTCCAGTCCTTCAATTGTAAACAATAAAAGTATTTTTTGTTCAATTTCAACTCATGCACAGAATCATTTAATTCACATTGTATTAAAACAGAGCACTTGTATGCTTCTAAAGTTGGATATTTTCATTCATCATCTTGGTATAATCCCTACCTTTCAATTAATTTTTTTATATTTTGATTTGTATATAAATGAGCAACAGTATTGTGATATTAACTGCACATTTAAAAATGTAAATTATGTAATATAAATCTAGAACTATGTTGGTATTCGAAACAAATTGAATAGAAAAATTTATAAACTTGTATTTCATTCCCTTCATTTAATAATCATTTCAATTTACAGTCATAATTGGGAAATTTTTGAAGTGATCGAACATAACATTAAATTTGAATAATAATTGATGAGATCGTACCTATTAGTAGTTGATGAGATCGAACTTAGTAGAAACAATGTAGGATTTGTTCTTATTCAAAAACTGTATTCATGAATACATCTTAATATACATAGTTATAATAGCTTGACATCTAGGGGTTGAGTAGTTCAACCCTACTTATTGAACTATTTCCTAAAATTCTAACCATTTATCGATTACCATGCTTTTAATTTTTGTGTTATTAGAACTTACTTCTTAAGAACAAGTGTTTCAAATGTAATATATGTGTTCTATGTGGTTTTATTGATACACTCATGTATACTTTTTGATTTAAATGGTATAAAATACAATTTATATTTTTTCGAATAAGTTTTTTTAATGATGCTTATATTGATTGTTATAATCAATGAATTTTTCACGTAAGCATAAACTTATTAATTTTATATAATAATAGATATTCTACTTTTATAATTTATCTTTGCAGACAGAATGTTTCTTTCAAATAGTCTGTATTCTGCAAAAAATATCTTTCAGCTTATACCAAATATTTTAGGACATTTGTTTCAATCCAGAAGATAAATGGTACACATTCAACATATCGGATTTCTAACTCAACCAAAAATCTTTAATCCCTTTGGACAGCCAAATAAATTCTTACTGAGACAACTTGAGCCATTTGAATCCTTTCCAACAAACTTTCAAGCTTTATACGATGTCCATACTGCAAATGGAAACGTTTTAGCTAACAGAAGATCCATAAAGTGTAAAGACTTCTGAATAACTTGGAAAGAGTATTAAGTCCTTCATAGTTTTCAAACTTCTTACAAATTACGTGATTACATTCTGTGGCAAAGATTTTCGATAACCCTATTATCTAAAGGAACAGATTGAAATGCAGAATTAATAAAGTATATATTGGTAATAGCTCCTTTTTAATAATTTTGGTTGGGAAAACAATAATCATAAAGAAACAACTTATTGAAGTGAAAGAGAAAATTGTAAATTTACTTAAGAATTTTATATTTTTCATTAAAATTTCTTACAGTAGTTTAGAATATTTTATTTCTACTCATTTTGCATTCACCAAAGTTTATTTATCATTTTAATAAGTTTGAAATAAATGTCATTTTTTTATAATTTTTAAGTAAAATTAAAAGGGATATTTATTCATAAATATTTTCACATTCATTATATTACTTCATTTAAAATTTGCAAAAGTTGCAAAAAATATTCTTTATTACTCAAAAGGCTTGAAAAATTAAAAAATAATTTTTTAAATGTTAGAGTTTAAATCTTTTATGTATCTGAAATTTCTTAAAAATATTCACGTTCAAGAAACTTTAATTTACATCTTACCTCTAATGAAATAAACTACAGTATGCTAGTATATGTATTATTTTAATAATACCCTTCAACTGATAAACATTAGTCTTATTAAATATTAGTACTATATATTCTTTATTATTACAAAATACATTTTTAAACAACTGACATCAGTTCTTAAATATTTTTAAATATATAAACGTATCATCTTAATATTTTTAAAATAAGCATCATTTACACAATAAAAGCATTTTCTGAAAACAATTTCTAGTAAATAATATCAGATAAAAATATTTCAGTCGCTAGAAATGTGTTAGTTAATTAATGAAACTGCTAACATTTTGAGAAATAATATTTAAATAAGTATTATAGAAATGCTCATTTTATATAATTATATTTCATGTTTTGTTATTTTGTAATATTGAGAGAAGGTAAATACTTGAAAATGTGCTTTAGCAACTTAGGGAAAACAGTGAGGAATGAGAGTTATAGCCTGATGCGCTTAATACTGCTTTTTTCTTTATAGTAGATCATCAATATCACTTTTTTCATAAATTACTGAAACCTTTTGTAAATGAAATTTGATGTTTTTTAGCTTCTGAAAGAATTTTTCATGAGTAAGCCATGAGCCTTAGAGAAGTCCCCAAGGAGGCAAATCAATGGATTGACAAGAAAAAGCAAATGTAAAACACCCAATTCTCTTTATTTAATAGAAAACAGAGTGAACAGTACACCATTTTCTCCAAAAATTGCACCTTAATTGTTGCGAAAAATGAGTCATCGTAATCAATATTTTGATAATTGTTTATATAAACAAGGAAATTAAAAATAAACATTTATTTGGAACTATTAATCAGTTGGTTAAGAATTAAGGATACATAAGAATATAAAATAGATCTTCTTATCTTCAACTGAGTGAAAGGATACATTATAACCTCATTTGCTGAATATATAATTTTAACTTTGTGTGGTTAACCAACACTGGACTGTTATTATAATAAATTTTCAATGATTATTTAATTTGGCAGATTAAAATTAAAAAGAATAATCTCAAGTTATAAATTAACAATTGGTCATTCAATATATTTACATATATTTTCAAATTCCCCAAGAAATCAGATAATAAATGTACATTGTGTGATTACTATAAAATCAATCACGTCACACGACATAGTTTGAAATAATTAAATTTCAGTTGAAAAATCGTTTTGCACTATTTCTAGATTTTATCTTTACATTTTCTAGTAAGCAAAATGAAATTATGTTAATGTGATGAAACAATGTCATTGGTTTTGTATGTAAATACATCAAAATATCTCGCATCTATTTTATTTTTTTAGCAGAAAAATCTTCTTTGAATCGTCTTCTCTTGAATGATCAAAATATTTGAAATGTAATATTAATATCAAGTGCAATTGTAAATTTTCAAATAAAGATTATAATTTTAAGCCTTTGGATAAATACACAAAGGGAATTCTTCTAAAAGAGAATATCAACTATTGTAAACAAGAATTTAAAATATCATTTCAGTATTACAGATGTTAAATTTTATAGAATTTTGAAAAAATTTTTATCCTCTAGTCAAAAGAATCTCCCGTGTCAAATACGAGTTACTAGTATAAAAAAATAATACATAAGCCATAGTACATTTAATGAGGAAAACAGAATGAGATAAAAACCATAAATTTATTCTTTTTAAATATATGATATAATTCTATCATTACTGTTTAGCTCTTAATAACTAAAAATAATAAACTGTAGACAATGTTTGTAATTATAGGATTTTTCTTAAAAACTACAAAGGAATCTGAGTTTAGAAATTTTATTACTTGAATATATATAAGCTTAATTGTTAAAATCTTATATGTTTAAGAATCTTATATACACTACTAGCCATTAAAATTGCTACACCAAGAAGGCGACATGGTACAGACGTGAAATTTATACGAAAGGAAGAATGTGCTATGATATGCAAATGATTAGCTTTTCAGCGCATTCAGACAAAGCCGGTGCCAGTAGCGACACCTACATTGTGTTTTAATGAGGAAATTGTTCAGCCGGTTCCTCATACACAAATTGCATTTAAACGTTGTTGCATGTTGAAAAGTAGTTGTGATGCCTCATGTAAGAAGAAGAAATGCGTACCAGCACGTTTCTGACTTTGATAAAGATCGAATTGTAGCGTACCGAGGTTGCGGTTTATCTTATCGCAGTATTGATGCTCGCGTCGGTCGAGATCCAATGACTGTTAGCAGAATATGGAATCGATGGGTTCAGGACGGTAATACGGAACGCCATGCTGGATTTCAACGGCCACCTATCACTAGCAGCCGAGAAGACAGGCATATTATCCTCATGGCAGTAATGGATCGTGCAACCACGTCACGAGCCGTAAGTCAAGAAACGGGGTCGTTTGGAAGACAACAAGTGTCTGCACGAACAGTTCGACGACGTTTGCAGCAGCATGGACTCTCAGCTCGGAGACCATGGCTGCGGCTTCCCTTGACGATGCGTCATAGACAAGAGCGCCTTCAATGGTGTGATCAACGACGAACCTGGGAGCACAAATGGCGAGACGCCATCTTTTCAGATGAATCCAGGTTCTGTGTTCAGCATCATGGTCGCATCCGTGTTTGTCAGCATATTGGTGAATGCACTCTGGCAGCGTGCATTCGTCATCGTCATACTGGCCCATCACCTGGCGTGATGGTAAGGGGTGCCACTGGATACAAGTCTCGGTCACCTCTTGTTTGCATTGACGGTGCTTTGAACAGTGCAAGTTACATTTCTGGTGTGTTACGACCCGTGGCTCTACCCTTTATTCGAGCCCTGCGAAACCCTACGTTTCAGCAGGATAATGCCCGACCGCATGTTGCCGGTATTGTACGGACCTTCCTTGATACGGAACATGTTCGGCTGTTGCCCTAGCCAGCACGTTATCCAGATATTTCACCAATAGTAAACATCTGGTCAATTGTTGCCGAGCCATTGGCTCGTCACCAAACGCCAGTCACTACGGTTGATGAACTGTGGCATCGTGTGGAAGCTGCATGGGAATCTGTACCTGTACATGCAATCCAATTTCTATTTGATTCAATGCCCAGGCGTATATCTGCTGTTATTACTGCCAGAGGTGGTTGTTCTTGGTAATGATTTCTCAGGATCTATCCAGTCAAAGTTTTTGAAAATTTAATCACTTGTTATTTCTAGTATAATATTTTTGTCCAATAAATATCATTTTGTTATCTGCATTTCTTCCTGGTGTAGCAATTTTAATGGCCAGTAGTGTATATAGTTAATATTTATTTGAATTATATTTTAGACATTTGTTTTCTTATATAAGTATCATTACTAGTTATTTAAGATAATATACATACTTTTAAGAATGTACATAATTGAGAAACCTTGTTACATATTCATAAAATACTTTAGTATTCATTTTTTGGTTTCTAAACATAAACAATAAATGTGGAAAAAATCTGCAAAATTTTACTGTATATAGATAACAAAAAAATAAAAACATTTAGCCTTTAAATTACTCTTTTAATTATTAGAAATAAATAATTTAAAAATAACTTGTAATGCAAAATCTAATAAAATATTCCTAAAAATGCATGATCTAAAATGTACATGTACATTATTTCAGGTTTTAATATACTTATTCTTTTTTAAATATTTAAATTTATGCTACAGAAAAAGTATTGTGCTTTGCAACGTAAAATACTTTTAACAAATACAATTTGTATGATTATTTTGTTCTAAATTTTTAAAAACAGTATAAATATGTTTTTCATCTTTTTGTTTATTTAATTATTGGTCTGTAAGTAGTTTTAGCAGTAAATATTTATAAGAAATTTATAACTTGTGTTAATAAGATTGAAGAAAATGAAATAGTACTAATCTTAAGAAAAATATGTTACAGAGTAAATACTGAAGGAAATAACACAAATTCAAAGTAAAATAACTAACACAATGAAGACACAAATTTAATGCAATTCCAAATAAATTATAAATACACGTTAACATTTTTTATTATCATTAAGATATGTGATAGTGTATAATAAACTGTTATTTAATTATGTAAATATTCGACTAAAACTATCAATTGCAAAATATTTTAAAACGCGTTTTTAATGAAATACAACAATATCAAAAGAATAATTTATATAATTGAATTTATTATATTTTTATTCAATTTAAATATGATATATTTTATGAAAAAAATGTAATACCTTACAAAATATTGAAAATATTCATTAAATCTTTTAAACGATAGTAATAATTGCATTCAGATGAATTTGCTGAGTGAATATCTTCTATAACTATTTGTTTAATATTTTGCTGATCTTACTGAGAAATTCTCTTAACAACTTTAACTCTAAGAGTAAAAAAAACAATTATATTAAACTTAAAACAATTATTTCTAAATTTAGTTAAGAAATGAACAAATAATTTCAAAAATACAAAGTAATTCTAAGCGAAAGAAGTTTTAGAAATTTAAACAAGTTTAGTAAATATCATAAATAATTTTCAATAATAATTGTAACACACATAATCACTGTAAATTTTCCGTAAATTTCTGTTCTTTTTTGTAAATATATTACACAATTTCCCAAAAAAAGTAAAA
>JAPDSC010067203.1:43101-58104 GCA_026290005.1 Latrodectus geometricus
ATATTCCTCTTTGTATTCTTTATATTCAATAATTACATCTAGTAATGATTTTCTTCATTAATGAATCTTCCTTAGATGTATATAATAAATTAAAAAAACTCATAACATCAAGGGCAGATTTTTCAATTATTTTAAGATTTTTGGAACTACTTTGATATACCCCCCCCCCCCCAAATCGAAAATTTGGCGACTTTTTTTCTTGCCAAGATGGATTCTCTCTAAATACAAATAATTAATAACAAAAAAACTTTTTTAAAAAAAAACTAAAAAAATGGTACAAAATACAAGAAAATACTAAATTTGGAAAAATTTAGAATTTTCTTCACATTCATGACCTGGAATGGAACATTGCTCAAAAATGCTTCTAATCCCCTCTTCAATACCAAAATGTTGGTATAATCCACTGGATAAAGTTTCGATTTTTAGTTGTCTTGGTGTTTTAAGTAAAGTGCGGGCATCACAAGGTAAATTGGAACCAAAAGGATAGTTCTTTAACAATTTAAGCAAAAGCTGAAAAAACCTAAATTGGCAACACCAAAATAAGAAACAGCAACCCTAAAAAGTTCGTAGGGAGTGCCAAACTTGGCGCATAATTTTTTCGGGGGATATATCAAAGTTGTACCATATTTTTAGTTTTTCTATTTAGATAAGTTTCAAGAATTATAAGAAATTCAAATCTCATTCACCTTATAATATTTTAAAATGTAATTTAAAGAAAATGTCTATATGTTTTATCTTATAAATACATCTATATTTCGAATACAAGACCAAATTACCTTAGGAATAAAAATCACTAGTAGTTTTCATGGAAAAATGTTTGTCAATTTTTTGAGATTATTATACATTATATATTATAATTTGGATAATTTCTTTTTAAACTTTATGAAATTCTTCATTCATAAAGTTAAATTTTATAAAAGAAAATTAAATGTTTATTGTTTAATTTGAAAGCCTTTGAGATAGTTTTTATTCATGTGCCAAAAATAAATTTTAGAAAAAGTAGTCTTGGCTTATGTCTAAAGCTTTTAGAAATTCAACAAATAGAGGAACCACGAAAATCTTTTCAAACTGTATTTGCTTAAAATAAAATATATCTGAAAAGTAGGAGTATTTTTAAGAGCATGCAGTATTTTGTTTGTTCAAATTTCACAACGTGACATAAAAAGAGTTCCAATTATTTATTTGTTTTAGAATGTGTTGTTCAAAACAAATTTAAAATGGTGTAAATCCTTTACAAACTGTATATATTTATATATTTTATTTAGAAGCATACTTATTTTATGAGCATAATAAGCTCTGAGATGTGCAAATATTAAAATAATCATAAAAATTAATCGAGTAATGAATCTGTTGCATATCATGTGAAATATTTTGCTTTTTATGACACTTGATTAAAAATTAGACTTACTTCGCTATTATTTAAAAGTACATAAATCATCTGGGGATTTTATTTTATTTGCTAAATATGTACAACAGTTTCGTAATACTAGATATGATTAAACAAACTTTAAAATGTAAAAGGCTTAACGAAAAGGAAACATTACTTTTAGGCTTATAGAAAAATGCAGTTCTATAAAAAACAAGTGTCATTACATGTTTCAAAATGATGTTTTATTTAATTTGTAATTTTCGTTAAACTAAATATGAGTGCAAAAAATGTAACATGTAAGAATTTAAAATATTTGAAAACATTTTATTGAGATTAAGAAGGTTTGACAATTTCAATAAATTATTATTTCCACGTGAAAAAACTTTCAAACATCTAATATCATTGTATTATTATAGAACATTTAAGCAAGATTAGCAAAAACAGAAACCAGATCAAGGTTGCATATTGATTATAGGTAAAGAGAAAATAATGATTAGTTTAAAAACGTTTCTGATTAGAAATTAATTTGATTTATGTAGAGAAACTCTATTTTATAACAACAATTAACATTTCATGATTGTTGAAATAAATAAGTTTGAAAACAAATTTAATTGATAAAAAACTATATGAGAAGGCATAATTGACATAATTAGACAGTAGTGAATTATATTTCCAATATAACAGAAAATCCATCGCATTCACCAATTTCTATTAGGGGACATCTAATAGATTATGATAAAAACTCCCTTTATGTAAAATGATATCTCTGAGTGTAGCCAGACACATCTTGTAAGTTTCTGTTTTTAAATTACGAAGAACAAACCTCAATCGAGGCTATGATGATATTGGATGTCGTCTGTATTATTTGCTATCAATTCTGCCTTTTTCAGAGGCGAGGATCATTTGATCGTGCTCGATAAATTTCCTATAGGCCAACTATGAAACAGAAAAAAACATGGCAAATTGCATTGATAAAGAAAAATTAACATTCACAAGTTTACACATTTTAACTTGAGTTCAAGTTATAATGATGTTTTCTAACAGATATTTTTTATATTCTCGGCTATATAAAAATGCAATGTATTACTCAATAAATAAACCGGGTGATTTTGGCGGTATTGTATTTCCTAAAGAAAGCATAAATATTAATAATCGAATGAATTAGCACAAGCTTATATATATATTTATAACAATTTTAGGTTTTTTAATTAAAAAAAGATAGTCACTTAAATTTATAAATCATTTTAATAACTTGTTATATTTTGAAAACGGATGTGAGAAATTAGAAACAAATAAAGAAGGAATGTCAGTTGCTTTCTACTATCTAAATAGAATATTATTGAATACCATTTGAAATTCATTAAAATTTTATATGGCTTCAAAATTGTAACATCAACAAATTCCAGTATCAAGGAAGTATTTAAATATTATAATACACATCACGTAAATAGTTACTGATGAAAATTTTAATATTAGTTTGGGGAAAAAGTTATCCATTATTTTTTCGGTAGTCGTCTGTAGTGATCGCTATCTCGTGAGGTATCTATCAAACAATTTCAAATTTACGCTCATTGGAAAGGTGACACTAAAATATCCTCTTGCGGTTTTTTGTTTGATTAATTCAGTTACGAGTACAAGGTTTTAAAAATAGAAGACAACAAACAGAAAATTCGATACATTTTAGTTTTTCTTTTATAATGGCGAAAATGCTAACCACGTGGCTAAAATTGTGAAAGGTGTTTATCGTCCTATATATGACTGTAACAACCAGTTACACACAATTTTGGTTTCGTCAATTCCGTTTGGGTATTTGGATGCTAAAGATGCACCTCGCATGGATACAACATCGTAGAGAATGTTTATAAAATATCAAAAATTATCAAATTTGACAGCATGTCAGCAGTCGTAGCTTCGCACAAGACCTAAAAATCTACATGAAAACTGTTTTAAACCTTTTTACAAAGCGAATCTGAAAGAAGTTACAAAAAGTTCACGTAAAAATAATGGATTTCTTTTTCCCCCAACCTAATATTACAAATGATTTTTTATTGTAATTAAATAGTGCAGGATATTAAATATATTTCGTATTTCAAATTATGGAACAGTAATAGAAAATTAATTTTCAAACACGGAATAAATTATATGTCATAAAATTATATTACTTTTTGAAATATGACTTAAGTGTTAGGGTGACATTCCATTTTAAAATTTAATTTTTTCACATCTATAAATTTGGTTGTGACTTCTTTATTTTATTTTAAGTCTAACATCAGGGATTTTACAAATCATTATGTTATCCCAGATTTTATATAACTTGAGTAAAAAGATTGAGTTAATTCCCTAAACTTTGTTAAATATTTTAAGCCTGCACACAATGAAAATATAATTTAAAAAGTTGTATAAAATTGATAAGAAAAATTGGAATTTTTTGAATGAAAACAGCTATTAAAATATTTATGCTAAAATATCTAAAATCCAGTCAATATATATTGCATTTGTCACTGCATTAGAGATCAACCAAATATGTAATTTAAAAATAAATTCAGTTAGTTCAAGATAAAATAATTAAATCTTTTTTATATTTTACTTTACGAAGTTCTCTTTTAAAAGAAACTACTAAAATAATTTTGAAAGAAACATTTTGAAAACGCATAAAAAGAAAAGTTAGAATCCATTCATCTTAAACCATTAGTGTTTTCGTATATATGAATTAATAGAAAGGTAAATATTTTGATTATTTTTCAATAATTTTATTACATGGTTAACGTTGTTGGATACTTCATTCACTTAAATTTATTGATGTCATGTAAAATCCAAACTTATTAAAGGAAGACATAACACATACAATTCCCTTTTCAAAGGAATAAAATATTCTAAAACTAAAAAAATGCATGTAATTTTATCGTATTTTTCTGTTACTGAAACAATAGCAAAGAAATTTTAAAAGAACACCATGAACAAGCATAAGTACAAAGTTAAAACACAACACAATGTAATGCTATTACATTATAAATACCTACATAAATATAATGCAGAAACCTTGAAATACGTATTTAAATAGCATTTTTCTTGTTTAAAAAACAAACTTTCTTGATTGTTATTTGTAAAGATCGGTAAGAATATTGAAAATTAAAACAATGTGAATTGCTTTCAACAAATATTTTTCTTAAAATTAAATATACGATCCCATTGAGCAATTTTATTCTTATAAATGTAAAAATCAAGACATTCTGCTACTTAATTTGTTATTCTCAATCTAAATAATGATCTAAAATTTTTAGTTGAAGAAGATCAAAGACACTAAGTTGTAAAAAGAATAGGGTTGAACATATTTGTTTCTTTCAGTTACAAAATACAGAACGAAATAATTCCTTCTCTACCAACATGAAACTTTCTTTCCCTTTCCGTATGATGAAGACTTATTGGGAAAAAAAATGTAGAAATTATTTTATCCTAAACATAATTTTATGTTTCTCATATTTACTTACAACAAGCTCATACACTGAAGTGCCACTGAATTAAAGATAGCAAAGACTAAGCTAATTTTTAGTACTGGGGATCATTTATGCATAAGTTAGGCCGTAGTTAGGCCATAGTATGTGCTATATGCATATATGGCACGTACCATGGCTGTTTTGAATTACTTGTTATTATTTCAAAGTACAGCTAAACTTATTGAGCAAATATTAGCTCAATTAACCATCCACTTGAATGACGGTACCAGTCGTACAGTCAATAAATGGGTTGTGCAAAGATCGTTTCAAAGTATGGATTTCAGGAGCCGTCGACCGACGAGAATACCATTTCTCAATGCTTGCCGTCGAGCTGCACGCCTTGCCTGGTATACAGAGACTTTAATGTAGAGGCATGGAAACAAGTAACATGCAGTGATGAGACTTGTTTCTGACTACTTAACACTGACTGGAGATTGAGAATATGGCGTCAGGCTCATGAAGCCATGGATCCTGCATACCAGATTGGAACTGTACAAGGACATGGTGGCGCAATCATGGGCTGGGGTACTTTTTTCGTAGCACTTTTTTGTATCTTTGATGCATGTACTAACCAATCCTTAATGCGATTTGGTTTATAGAGCTGTTAGGTGATCACCTCCATCCGCTTATGCTGTTCTGCAATCCATACGGTATAGGAATTTTCCAACAAAACAACTGTATATCTTAATTTAATTAAATTTTTCTTCATAAAATGGCCACTCAGAAGACAAGACTTAAATACTGTTGAACATCTTCGAGTTGTTTTGGAACAAGGCGTGAAAGGTCATCACACAGCACTAACAAACCTTACTGAATTATGAACAGTTTTTTTTTTTCATTATTTGCAAGTCATTGCCTTGGAACGTTTCCCGAAACTTGTTGAATCTATGCTTCATTGTGTGGAAACTGTTGTCAAGATCTGAATAGTTTCTACTCGTTATTAGATACGTATCCCTAATTTCATTGTCACTTTAGGGTATTATGTTTTAAATAAAAGCAATAATTAATGCTTTACACATTATTAAAAATCGTACATAAAAAATTAACCAAACTATTTTCTTATAACTGATTTTACAATTGATATTATTTGAAATATATTTCCATGCTATTGGAATAAAATATTTACAAATAAAAATGGAATCTTTCTTATGAATATTAAATAGTTTAAATTTCGTTTTATATCTTTTGAAATTCCTCCTATATATTGGACGTTGCAGCATTATATGATATTCCAAGTTTCTTACAAGATTTGCAAATCTTGGGATGTTGGTCCATAACTCTATACAGGCACACACACACACATATATATATGTATGTATGTATGCATGTATATATATATATATATATATATATATATATATATATATATATATATATATAATATACATATTTGAAAGATTATTAAAAAGTGGAATAGAACAAATATTAAGTGTAACATATTTTCCATAATTTGTTATTCTTCCTGTAAAGGGTCTACGACCTAAGAAAACTATAATAATTTTAAATGTATCTAAAAAGAAACAACATAAATTATTTTATTTCTATAATCTTATTTGCTTCGGTTTTAAAGCATATTTATTTATGTATAGTATTTTTCCAATTTAATCTTCAATCTGAGATTCTTAAACAATTTTAGGGGTAATAATTGGTATATGGCCTTGTACTGGACTTGGAGGATATCCATAATTGTCCATTTCTTGTATTGGATTTCAGTAATGACAATGGTTTCATTGATCTGGCCTGACTCTTTCACACCAGATGGGAGATTAGAAACAAGAAAATATGATATAGAAAAGTAAAATACAAGAATCATTAAAGATGGTGTTAGAATTACGAATATTTATGGTAATTTTCTAGCATATAAGCAGAAAATCTAGTTAGAACATTTAATTAAAATAAGTTGATTAAAGGGAACATATTAAAGCAATTTTAAAAATATTATTTGAGAAAACATGACTATAGTGACTATTTTGAATAAATGGAATTTTTGAAAAAATTTGAATGCATTAAATTTATATAATATTGTTCAATTCAAATATAATCTTGAAGATCTTTAAAGAAAGTATTAAATTAAATTCTTAACTTTTTGTTACATAATAAAGAAAAGTATAGATGCAGCAAGAAATTGTTAAATATTTAAAAAAACAATATTTTCATCTAAAAGTAATTTGCCTCCTAAAAACCTTTTCATGAAACATTTTATAAGCGAAAAGAAGAATTTAATATTTTTTCCTTGCTGATGTAATTAAAATATTTTTAATAACTAAATTAAATTTTTAATGTCTTTATTGAATGCTTCGGTATTCGAATAAAATTAAATTAATATCTTGTTAAATACGGAACGGAATCATTGAAGTGAAGAGTGATTATCATAATTAGATTTAGTGAACCTTATATTTGAAGGTTGTAAAACGGTAAGTATAATAATTGGTAAATAAAGTGCGCTCATAAACAAGTGAGATATCATGTTATTTCATCAGTAATTTAATAACAAGAAAAGACATCGCCACTCAGGGAAATTACTAATCTTTTTAAGAACTCAAATTGGTGCTATAAACCTAATTAAATTATACAACATGTAGAAAATGAAAATGAATTTCAATTCAAGTTAATGGTTTTTATAAAATATTTCAAATAAATATTTTAATGTATTTAATTGCTGAAAAATTTTAATAAATTTCAATTTTCAAATAATTACATAATTAACAATATAAATATTTGAATAAGGAATTATACTGTATAATTACAGAAAGATCACTTTCAATGAATTTATTATATTTTAAGAGAAACTATTATTTATATCAAAAACAGATAAATCATCAAATGTTTTAAAACTTTCCTCATGTTAAGACATTTTAACAACGATTTCGTTTTTAAGAATTAAAATAAATAAATTAATATGTTTTGTTAAATCTTATTTGAAACATATTTATCATTTACTCACATTGTGAAATAAATACTATATGAACAGTTATTCACGTAAAACACGAAATATTGTGATTGGTAGAAACGATTCCAAATTTTGTTATTTTATATATTTCTGATACATTGAGATATATTTCTGAGCAAACTTTTTATTAACTGTCTAATTTTAATTATCTTAATGAACTAGAAAATATTCTTTTAATCTTTATACTATTATATCCCAACATCAAAATTAATGGTTATTATATGATTTCGTAAAAGTGTGTACACATAAAATTATAAATCTTCAACCATCATCAAAAATCCATTTACATATTTTATGAAATTTATAAATATATCCCCTTAGAAATAAAAAAAAATCATGTTTGCTTCTGAGAATCTAGAGATATATAAAACTTTCTAATTTATAAATTTTTGAAAAATTACTATCCAAAAATTGTTAAATAAAATATTTGAAGAATGCTAATTTTTTTGTATTCATTAATAAATATTATATAAGTAGTATAATGATTTAATAAATTCAAATATCTATTTGCTTTTAGAGTTAATTTTAGCATAATTAACAGCAAATATTTTTATATTAAAATATATTTATATCGATTTATGTAACAATATAACAGTAAAATTTGCAATCAACAATTTCTTATAATTTCAAATTATTTATCATATATTTACATTATACAATGTTTCAGTAAATTATTAATCAGTTTCTTCTGTTGCATTACGCTAAAAAGATACATATGCAACTGAATAAAGTAAAACTCAATTTTGATAAATTGATTTCTTTATATTTGAATTTTTTTAGAATTTTTTTAACTTAATTTGACTTATGTTTCACATAGAAAATACAAATAATTCATAATTATTTAAACAATATTCTAAATAATTCCTTCATGAAAAGTGTATTGAATTCATAAGCACTAGCTAGTAAGCAATGATAAAATATAAATATAATATTAAATTTCAAAAACACTTTTACAAAATTTAAATCTAAAATAGTTTTATTTTATTTCTTTTTTAGTATATAAATAAATTTTTCTGAGATTATTTTACTCTTGTTTTAATATATATGCTAATTTGATAAATATTAAATCAATTAAAACAAAATACTATTGTTTGATAACTTTCGTAATACTCAATAGATCCACTCTGAGATATCTTCAAAGGAATTTAATCCGCTTTAAAATTCAAAGTCACTCCCAAGGAAGCATCTTAAGTCTGTCTTTCAATAGCACTTCCTAATAGGCTTATGTACATGAATTAATTAGGTGAGACTTAATTAATTTTCATTTTTATCAAATATACGTTTTTATCTAACATAAATAAATCGATTATTGTATTTAAATTTTTCAATTATAACATAAATACTATCATAAAGGTAACAATTGTATATTTTTAAAAATTATAAATATACTTTTATTTATAAGAATATTCCCCTTAGACTTTAAAAAGGTATCAATATATGTCTCATGTTGTATTATTAATTTAAAATATGCAATTTTATATCGGAATTTTTCAGTCAAACCTTACTACAGTACATTAAAAATATTATCTAAATATATTTTCTTGACATTTCCTTACATAAGAATTAAATTTATGATGAAACAATTGCATATAAGTTGTGACATTAAGCATATTTTTCTCATAGTAAATCTTAAGAAGTTTTCTTAATTTAATGCATATATTTTTATAAAAGACTTAAATTTAAGATTTTATTCATATATCATAATTACTTGAATTAAAATTTCAAAGGTAAATTGAGGTTTTCCTAATCACTCAAACGAAATATTATATGGCAGCGAATATGCTATATTTTGTTTTTTGAGAAAACAAGCATTAAAATTTCAATTTAAATTCCAAGAATTTTTTGAAGACGTTAAAGTATCTTTAACTAAAATTAAGTTACAGAATACATGACTTAATTGTTTTAAAATATTTCCCACTTAAAATTTAGTTTTAAATGAGAATAAATTACTCATGAAATATCTAAATTTAAAAATTTCAAACAATTGTGTAATGCATCATTGCATATATTTACTGTAGAATTATGACATTAAAAAATTATGATAAATTAACTATAAGACAATTGCTATTTCCTCACCACTTCAAAGTTATTTCACATCATACTTAAATAAATTCTTATAATTAGGAAATATCTTGTCTAAAAAAATGTAATACTTACAATGTATAAAAATTAATCTTCTACAATCTGATAAAAGGTTTTCAGTTTTCATTTAAATAGAAGCAGTATATTTTTCTGGAATAAATGATTATTTGCTACTAGGTTTTAAATACATAGAAAAATTCGAACTTTAATAGATAATTATATTTCAAATATTTTTTGAATAAATTCTAATTATGTATGAAATTTTTCTAACAAAAAAGAATATTTTATTTTCAATTTTGTATGTAAAAGATCTGAAATTTTTGGTAATCTTAATTAAAATGTAAAATTTTTATTGTTATATTAATTTTGTCATAAATTGTTACATTAATTTTGTCATATACAATTTTATAAAGTAAAATTTCAATATTGTTTTTTTAATTTTAGGGAAAAAATCAATTTTTTGATAATTATATTAAAGACATATTCTGTAAAAAAATATATTGAAAAATATATAATTCTCTTAAATAAATATTTATCTTAAGAAACATGTTTCAGTAATGTTAAATCAAATATAATTAAAGCACAAAAACTAGGATTAATTTTTTGCTTAAAACATTGGACTGTATTTTTCTTTAAAATGCTTACCCTATGTGAATTTACATACTTATCTGATATATACTTTCAAAATAAAATATTGCTTACGTATAACATTTCAAACCACTGGTTTTGAATTGTTAAAAAAAATTTTAGAAATAAATTTCAAATAATAAGAAATAACAGGATTTTAAAATGTCTTTTTCCTTAAAGTTCTTCTTATATTATAATTAATTTTTTTTTAATTTGCAAATGATGACAATTCACTGTTAATTAAGGATTTTGCTTAAAATGTAGTAAAAAGTTATTTCTGATTAATAATAAATTTTAGTAATTGTAAAAAAAATTATTATTTCTAAAAGAGAAATAAAATATTTGTATATCCCTGCTTATTAATTTGTACGTAATTTATGTTTCATTTGGTTAGTGTGCCTGACTGCGGATAGAGAAATTTTGGGTTCGGATCCCGATTCGGGCACAGATTTATTCTATCTTTCTCTCTCTTCTGTCTTTGTCCTTTGCTTGTACGAATGAACTATGAATGGTTGCCTACTTTATAAACGGGTAAATATGGCATCTGTGTACTGAAGAAGTCGGGCTCCACACCCAATTGCGGCCCAGTTGAAAAGGTGGAGCATCGAATCCCATCTTACCAGCCTGGTACAGATTGAATTTAAAAAATAAATAATCAATAATAAAATAACATTGAATAAAGCTGTAGAGTATTTGAATAAAAATTAATATAAGTTATAAAAAATGCATACTTATAAGTATGGTTGAATTAAAACAAAAATATTCATGATTAGATGATAAAAAAGCTCAAAGAAATAAAAAACATTTCACTATTAACAATATAAAAATAATATAAAAAGAAATAAATAATATAAAAAATATACAAAAAATTCTTTGCTCTTTTTTATCTAGTCGCAACAGAAGATTATAATATAAATGAAAAACAAAACAAAAATAGAAATCATCCAGTTTTCTTTACAAGAGAAACAATCCGTTTTCAAAATGATATCAAAAACTCATATATCCTCTTAACTGTAACAACAAAAAATTTAACACTTTTCGCTTCCTGGATAATGCATCGTAAAATGTAAATAATAAATGTTAAAGTCGCTTTTTACTTTTGTAAATGTGAGAAATTACCGAGATCAAAAGAACTTTACGCGAAACTTTTGCAACATAATAAAAATAAAAGCTTTGGAAACGAGTAAGAAAATGAACTCAGTATGTTACTATTTACTCTTTAGTATATAGATAAAACAGAATATGATACAATGTTTTTAGATACTAAAAATATTTAGTAGCTTAAATGAAACTTAAATAAAACAAAAAATATTAACACATATTCTTTTTCAATTTTCAAATTTTATTTCTATTGTATAGTTTTAAATTTGTTGACTTAGCAAATAAGTTTAAGATTTTATTACATTTTAGAATTTAATTTGAATGCATATCCCCCCCAAATGTGTAATCAATAAAATGTTTCAAATAAACATTAATAATATAACATATTTATTTTCTCCCAATTTAATTATTAAAATTTCCGAAAGTTTAAAATTTTGTTCTTCTATTTTATTTTTAAAAGTTTGAGTTTTTATTTTTAATGCATTATAGTGTTTTAAAGTGTTATATTTAAGCATTTTACTGGTTATTCAGTTAAATGTTAAAATACATTATATTTATTTTCAATAATGGAAAAAAAATTTAATAGTAGAAAAAACATTCTACTAATGACTTTCTAATAGATTTTAAATGGTGGTTAAAGAATATTCTGACTTTAAATTAATAGATTATTTTTCCCCACATATTCCTAGTTTATTTTTAAATTGCAATATATAATTTTTTCAACAAGGTGAAACAAATTCTTAAGAACTCTAAACTTATTCTTCGTCTTTAGTTACATGCTTTATTTTATTAAAAATAAGAATTCTGAAATGATTTTTTTTTTGTTCATTTCTCTTTCTCTGCATTTTTTGATAAAATTAGAATGAATTGATTTTCAACTTTTCCAGATTCTTTGATAAGAAAATATCTGAAAATAGGTTTACAAAGATAAAAGAACTTATTGCTAAATTTTCAATTCGATCATTTGCCTTTTAGTGCTGAATGCATGAATAGAAAATCTTTTTTCTACAGGCTTATGAAAAACACTTTGTTTTTAAAGTAAGAAAATGATTCAATTTGCACTGAAATACAAAATGGATAAAGTGATCAATCAAAACTACTTTTTTTGCAAACAATCAATATTGGCTAGGATTAAAATTATCTTTTCAGAACTGTAGAAAAAAAGTACATATAGGCAATTTAAAGTTTATTTAAAACTCTTATGCATTACGACATAAGCAAATATATTGAGGTTCTTAAGGAAAATTATTTTTGTTATTAATATTAATAAACTTTTCTGGTTATTGGAATTAAATTCATTTCTTGTACTCATCACATGCACATAAATTTCTTCAAAAAATTTTAGAATATACTCATCAATATATTTATAAACTGAGTTAGTTACTTAACTTATTTATGTTTGATTTATGTAAATTATTTAACTATAAAAACCTTATTAAATGATGTCTTACTTACTGTGATTATAATAGTCATTTTTCATATATATTTTTATTTTAATTTAATACGTATTTGATTTTTTGTTAAAATTTTTGTTTTAATATACTTAGAAATTATCTTAATGGAACATGTGCAAATATAAATAATTACCTGCAGTTAAAATATATAGCGTAAATTTAGCTACAGAGTTTGTATAATAGCATTGCAGATTTTAAAAATACTTAAAATATTAAATAATTTAATATATTCCGAAATATATCGCTAGTTATCTGTCTAATGTTATCATATAAATATGACTACTGCTCAATTTCCTATGTTAATTATTGAAATTGTTTAATATCATTTCACACTGTTGACATTTGTGTTACTTTGATTATATTAGTATATTCGAAAGCCTTAGAAACTATTTTTAGATTTTAAAAGATTGTTATATGCAAATAATGGCTATTTAGTTTATTCTTAAATAATACTAAGACATATCAGTATATTTTTAGTAAAATGTATCATTTCTCATTTAAAATAAAAAATATGTAAGAAACTAGCTTGAAGTCATCTGACATTTTCTTTAAAAAAGAAATATTTAAAGAAGTGTTTTTTTTTAAATATAACTCTAGTTAAATCCTTAATATAAATGAATAGTATTAATATAAAATATTTAAAAAGTTTCATGTGTTCAAATATATTTCATGTATAAGCATGAACCTCATACTCACCAACTTTAAACAGACAATACAAATATTCATTAGTGAGCATTTGTTGACACGACATACGTTCAGACAATAATCCAACTCATTCAATAATACATTTTGAAAACAATTAACGTCCAAAATTGTCGCTGTATATAAATTTCTTAGTTTACATGTTGGCTCTGTTCAATACTGTCTTCTAAAAGTGCATTGACTTCTGTACTGCATGAACAACTAGATTACTTATACAAACATATTAAAATTTTCTCTTACATACCGCAATTTTTACAGGTACTAACCAGCCTTGTACTGTCTCACATAACAAGAAAGATAATGAACCCATGCCTTCAGATTTACCAAACCCCAAATTTGGCATATTTATGTACTTTTTCCATACCTCTCATATGAGTATCAGTAATACTTTATAAAATATAGAATTTTCAAAATGAAGAAATAATTTCTTGTTATGCTAACCGTATATAGCAGTTGTCCAGACAATATTAATTTTTCAGAAAATTAACACATAATTTCTGACAAGTTTGAAACATCTTGCAAAAGAAGCAGCATGAGTAAATATGAGTGCACACTTTATAAATCACTGGTATGTTTTTATTGAATGTAATAAAATTCAAATTCTCAATGAATTTTTCAAAAATTATCTATTGCAAAGTAATTTTCTAAAATAAATATTTATATGTTAAATATTTATATATAAAACTTACGAATAACAATTTTAAAGATTCTCAGTTTTTTGATAATATTAATTATCTGCTTTATAGGAGGCATTACATTTATTTAATTATTAGTTATTTAAAAGTAAAACAATATTCACAAATCAATTAACTATAACGTAAACCCGCAAGTAAATAATAAAATATTTTAATAAATAAAGCAAACACTAAACATTTTAAGTGAATGTTTAGTGTTTATTTTTTTATTAAACACTAAACATTAGCTTAAATTATTCAGATGGTTTCCAATATGCATGAGATATTTCAAGAAGCATAATTTACAAAAATCGTACTATCCATCCAACATCAACACTTTTTTTAGTTATATGCACAAAAGTTAAACGTCAAATATATCGCTATTTAACTGCAAACATCATTTTTCAAAGTTAAAAAAAGCACTTTACATTAATTGATATAGAATTGTAATTTAGCTCAATTTATAAATTTATATTATATCATTTTAATCAAATATTTAATGCATAAAACATTTTTCTGTAAATAAATAAATAAATAAATATATATATAT
>JAPDSC010067209.1:6636-18202 GCA_026290005.1 Latrodectus geometricus
ATATAAATTTATGTAATATTATGGCGAGAAATATTTTTAATGTTGATAATTTTGTCACATTGATAATAAACTCATAAAATATTAATAGTTTTGCAATGAATGATAGATTAATTAATTTATAGTTAATTGTCATATCCATCAGTTCTTTTTTTTTTGTCGAGTGCCAGCCAGACTGGCAGTATGGGGTGTGCTGCTCCACTTTTCCAACTGAACCATATTTGTTGTGGAGTCCGACTTCCTCAGTACACACATGCCATAGGTACCCGTTTATAGGGTAGGCAACCATTCATACAAGGAAAGGACAAGAAACACAGAGAGAGAAAGTACATCCATGCCCGAACCATGATTCGAACCCAGGACTTTTCCATTCGCAGTCGGGCAGACTGACCACTAGACAAGGGTGGGTGGCTATGGGATTGTATAAAAAGTAAATGTGTTTCATTTTTATATAATGTAAAAAAATAAGTGAATTTAGGTGTTTAATTTAGATGGTTAAATGTAATATAGATGAATATAGCAAAATTAAATGTTTCCATTATACTTTATTCGGATTTAAATGTTCAACAATATGCAGCTGCATTTATTGCAAACAATTTTGACCGTGCTTTCTGAAAAAAAATGTTACTCTTTTTAGCTGTCATTATTTCCTTCACTTCGGATTGTTAAATTGAAAAACCACCTCATATTAGTAGCATAAGTCAGTTGTTCTTAACCTTTTAGAGCCGCGACCTAAATTTGAGAAATATGTTCATGTCGCGACCCAAAAAAAGTAAAAAAATTTTCATTGCTTTATTTTAGAGCGTATTTTTAAAAAATCTTCAATCCTACGATGATGATTTTTTTTAACTTAAATTTTTTATTTATTTTTTTAATACTAAAGATAAACAAAAGTACTTTTCGATGCAAGGAAAATTTAATTAATGATCAAGTGTTTTTAATAGTTTTTATTGACCAAATTAAAATATATTTATAACTTTTTGTAAATAATTGACATTTTAACTTATTCCTAAAAAAAAAAAAGAAATATCAATACATATGTTAAGTCTTTTAAATTTTAAATGCAAGTCATACAGTTTTAATGAAAACCTTGTGCTTGAATACATTTTGAAAGATCTTTAAACCTCGGTTGAATGCTTGTCAAGGATCACCTTATATCTATTTCAGGATTTAGATATAAGGTTTTAATTTCCAGGATTTAACTTGTTCCGGTAATTGTTTTTGATTACACACAGAGCCGAAAAACCAGCCTCACACATATATGTTGTTGAAAAGGACAATAATACTTTTAGGGCTTCTTTAACAATTATTGGCTTTTCGGTTTTTAATTTTAACCAGAAAGCACATAAAAATTTGAGTGTTTTTGTGGAAATTGTATCGAAGTGCTTGGTCACTTTGTATTTCTATTAATTGTTCTTGAAATTGATTAATTTTAACAAATTTCTCATGCAAATCACTTGCATCAAAATTAAATGGCATTCGAACCCAATTATATTTGAAAACATCGTCTGCAGGGAAATATCGACCAAAGTCTGCTATTAGTTTTTCTAAATGATTAATAATAATTTCCTGTATTTCAAAATCTGTGATAACAATGTTATTGTCTTCAAAAAATAAATTAATTGTATTACTAACTCAGCGCGACCCAAGAAATATGCTTCGCGACCCAATTTTGGGTCGCGACCCATAGGTTAAGAACCGCTGGCATAAGTAATCATAAGCCATCAGCGCATAAAGCAATAAATGGCAGAAAGTTGTGCAGCTTTGTGTTATTTTAATACACGTGAAAGAGTAATTAATATGTAAACGCATAAAGAAAACATCAATCCTAGTACTATATTATTTTGGGCTCATAGAAATATCTCGCACAATAAAGTATTATATGGGAATTAATGCAATTTGGAAAAAAACATATGTACATAGATTATACTCATATTTATTATAAAATATATTTATTATGAATATTTAAAAAAATGTGTTCTTAAGGAGCCCTTTATCATCAGTCAGACCGGTTGATAAATGCTTTATTGTCTCATAAAAAATAATCTTTCAGTAAAATCTAACGGAAAAAAATTAATCTAATCATAAAAATCAATATAAAAAAAATAGAAAACTTTTAAAAATGATCTTCAAAATCATTGAATCAAGAGGGCTATAATGGAAAATCTTTCCAAACGTAAATTGCATGATGGCTTTTATGATCAAATATTTATAAAAAGAAGAATTAAATTAGAATGTATTTATTTGAAATATTGCAACAGAAGAACCTGCATGAAATTTTTGAGATTCATCAATTTTGATTCAGAAAAATGAACCTTTTTATGTCAGAGGAGGATTATTTTTACGCTTGTGTTTTTGTGAATTTTCATTTTATTATTTGCATGATTTTTGAGCTCCTGGTGCAGAAATCTGTTTTAATACGAAAGATGGTGAAACTTATTCGGAACATTTTAGATTTTTTGTTTAATTCCGTTTTGAAAAGAAAATTACGAGAAGTACAAGATTCCGGAAACGAATATTTCAGAATCTTTTTTTGATATTTTAGAATATTTTTAAAATAATTTTTTTTATAAAATTTAGATTATATATTAGAATTATATATAATATATAATTCTAAAATATATTAGAATATTTATTATTATAATATACAGAGTAATCTATTTAAAGTGACAGTTTTTGGAGAGCCCTGTATCTCGAGATAATAGCCGAAATGGCACCAAACTTGGTATTTAGACTAATCAAGACATGGAAAAAAGAATTCCGTTGAAAAATATTAGTTTGGGGAAAAAGTAATCCATTATTTTTTCGGTAGACGTCTGTAGTGATCGCTATCTCGTGAGGTATCTATCAAACAATTTCAGATTGATGCTCGTTGGAAAGGTGATATTGAACACTAAAATATCCTCTTGCGGTTTTTTGTTTGATTCATTCAGTTATAAGTACAAGGTTTTAAAAATGGAAGACAACAAACAGAAAATTCGATACATTTTCGTTTTTCTCTTGTAACGGCGAAAAAGATAGCCGGGTGGCTAAAATTGTGAAAGGTGTTTATCATTCTATATAAGACTGTAACAACCAGTTACGTACAATTTTTGTTTCGTCGATTCCGTTCGGGTATTTTTGATATTAGAGGTGGACCTCGCATGTGGATACAGCATCGTCGAAAATGCCTGTAAAATATCAAAAATGGTCGAAGTTGTCCGCATGTCAGCAGTCGTAACGCGCAAGACCTAAAAATCTACATGAAAGCTGTTTTAAACCTTTTTACAAAGTGAATCCTAAAGAAGTTACATAAAGTTCAAATAAAAATAATGGATTTCTTTTCCCCCAAACTAATATTTTAGTTCCAAAATTCACTGCTAGGGCATTTTGGGGCGCTTTAAAACGTATAAAATGTGAGAAAAGGAAAATACTAACACATACAATCGTATAGTTAAATTATTAATGTTTATTTACTACATTAACTTTCTCGGTAAAGAATTTAACTACATTCATCCAAATATGGCTCCACACCAAATATGGTTCAGTTGGAAAAATGGAGCAGCGCACCCTATATTGCCGGCCTGGCTGGCACACGACAACAACATCAACAAGATAATCAATAATGAATATTGTTTTCCAGAAAAATATATCTTTTACAAATTCCTAAATTAAAAACTCCTCTCCTATCCACAAAGGATTTATTCTTGTGATATTACACTAAGCGATGTAGATATTTAAAAATAATACCCCATTAATTTTTATTTAAACGTATAAACATAAACAATATAAGTCATATTCAAGTTAGAAAAAGAAATTGTTAACAACCAATGACAAAAGGAGACGATGTATACAAAAAAGCTCTATTCAAACAAAACGAAAAAATAATCATCTTTCTGCGAAAATGTTTATATAACAAAAAATATAAATGAGACATATATTAAATATTTATAATAACTTATAATTTATTTTACTATATATTATTGATTTGTTCATATCTTCGATGTATTAAGAATCATTAACTTGTTTTATATTAATTTAAATATTGAAATGAATATAATTTTTTCAAAATTTTATGAGACAGTTTGTAATAAAGTTATGTTGATTTTATTAAACGTTACCATATTTTTTAATAATTTGTTTGTCATTTATCAGATTTTTTGAATGTCCCATAAAAAACAAAATCTACCCATTCAGTTGAATGTTAAAAACATGGTTATGAAACATGCCATTTATTTTTAGAAAAACAAAGTTAGTACTAAAGGCTAAACATTTTAAATTAATCTGGTTAATTGATGTTATTTTATGTATTTACTACATAAGTTTTTAAATATTAAATGTGCAATTATATATTTGAAAACATTAATTTAATGTATTTTAAATCGTACAATGGAAAAACATATCCGATTTATAAAAGGAAATTGTTTATAGTCATTAATAAATGCAGACAGTATATTTAACAAAAGTTATAACATGAAAAGAAAATTATTTCTGTGAAATTTTTTATTCACTGAAAATGAATTATATTTTATAGCAAAAAAAGTTATCAATAACTAATATATAACTTTATATATTTTATCTTGAATAAATTTTATAAGTTGATTCTATTGTCATTGTATTTAGAATTGTTAAATGTCATGCGTCGAGCATTCTATTGGCATTCCACGGTTTAAAATTATTGTTTAAAATTTAAATGCATATACAAAGAAAATGCAATGAATAGTAGTTTTTAAAATTTTAAGAGAGACAGCTTATGATAAAATTATGTTCATTTTATAATAAGTATTAACATATATTTCTCAGAACTTATTCCCTTGAATTATCAGATTTTTTTTTCAAATTCTTATAAAAATAGAATTTTCAGATTCAGTTGAAAATATTCTAATCAAATTTTGTAATTTATTTTTTAGATTAAAATATTTGATAATATTATTTGTAAGAACACTATTATGTTCAACTAAATCCGTGAATTCTGTTATTTATGGAAATTAAAATTCTGTTATTAATATAACAATAATAATTATTAATACCGTTTAGCAGCAACTCAATTTACAGAAATTGAAATTTTTTAATTAATATACTGTCATTATATGTGCACTTAATACATAATACATAAATTTTTAAATATTTTTTGTGAATAATTATGCATTTAATACATTAATTTAATATATTTCACTATAAATCATACATAGAAAATCTTAAAATTATGTAGTTACTGCATTATAATAAACGAAATGACATATTTTTTTAATTTGCAGGAGGCAATTTTTAAAATTATTTTGAATTTAAAATCAGTTGTCATAACAGTTACTAGTTTTTTTCTTCTTGTGTTTCCATTAAAATATGGATTGATTTGGATAGAAATAACGAGTATTTATTTTTTTTTGAGACAAACTTATTCCAATATGTACATTTACAAGAAGCTAATTATTTGGGGTTGATTTATGGAGTTATCCACAAGTTTTTAAAATATGTTTTAAATAATTACACACTAAACATTAATTGGATACATTTTATTTTAAATAAAACACAAAAATGTAAAATTATTATTTTGCAATTGTTATTTTAAAACTAAACGATGCAGACATTTTATAAAGCTAGAAAAAATAACAATTATAAAAATATATACGGTATTTAATAACTGTTATTAAAAATAGTTATCACTTTTTTTTGTTCTCTTTAATCGGCATTAAAAATAAATTCGCGGATTTTCTATAGAATAAAAATAATATTCTTATCTTATGTTCAATATATTAGGTTAGGGAAAAAGTTATCCATTATTTTTTCGGTAGACGTCTGTAGTGATCGATATCTCATGAGGTATCTATCAAACAATTTCAGATTTATGCTTCTTGGAAAGGTGACATTGGACACTAAAATATCCTCTTGTGGTATTTTGTTTGATTCATTCAGTTACGAATACAAGGTTTTAAAAATGGAAGACAACAAACATGAAATTCGATGCATTTTCGTTTTTCTTTTATAATGCCGAAAAGGCTAACCAGGTGGCTGAAGTTGTGAAAGGTGTTTATCGTCCTATATAAGACTGTAACAACCAGTTACGCACAATTTTGGTTTCGTCGATTCCATTTGGGTATTTGGATGCTAAAGATGCACCTCCCATGGATACAACATCGTCGAGAATGTCTATAAAATATCAAAAATGATCAAACTTGACAGCATGTCAACAGTCGTAGTCTTCGCACAAGACCTAAAAATCTACATGAAAACTGTTTTAAACCTTTTTACAAAGCGAATCTGAAAGAAGTTACAAAAAGTTCACGTAAAAATAATAGATTTCTTTTTCCCCAACCCAATATGTTTTAGCGAAACAAATTTTTTCCCAAAATTCTTGAAATGTTAAGAAAAATGATTAATTACATTTCCTAAGTTTACAATTATTTACATAATTACACATTGAAAACACTAACTTCATATATTTCGTTTTCGATTATACTTAAAAAATGTAAAAAACTTATATTTTGCATTTTTTTTTGAATAAAAATAGAACGTAATTTTTTTTTCAAAATTATAAGAGATAGTTTATAAAAAGTTAATAACCTTTATCACAACACAGTTATCATTGTTTCCTTTGTGTCATCATTAAAAATGAAATTCATGGATTCAGCTTGATATAAATAACATTCTTATCTGAAGTTGCAATTTATTTCTTAGTGAAGCGAATTTATTCCCAAAGGTCGCAAAGTTTAAAGAAAGTTAATTAATTGCTGTCATTTGACGTACCTACCTGAGATAATTTGCTGGAGACAAATTAAAGAGGATAAAGTTTGAGAAAACTTTTTCGAATTTGAGGAACTAATTTTTAAATTACATCTTATCTGATTTTAACTCGTGTCAAAGTCGCGAAGAGAATCATTCACAACTATTCTCAGTTGAACTGAAGTGAATTAAATATAATTTATTGTCGGAATTTACGTTCTAAAATGTGATCGTAAAGTTACTTTTATTTGAAAATAGTAGAGATATTTAAGAGTTCAGTTTGTTAATTTTTGAATTGAAGTGAAACGAGGATGTATTAGTTAGAAAGCTCTTCATGGAAGCTATTTTAAAATGCTTTTTTTTATTTTATTTAATTCTGATGTTTTGTAACTGATGTATTAATATGATATGCTCTCTCTCTCTTCTTTATAACTTGATTGGGAATCCCATTGTTTTTATTTTAAAACTCTAAATATTTTTTCAAGTTTTAAGCTCTGATTAATAGTATTAGGTAAATGTCAATTTTTTGACACATTTATTTTAAATAAATTAAATATTTCTAAAAAAATTTGATTATGAATCACAATTAACTTATTTTAAAATTTTTCTCAGGTTTAAAATTGGAGTATCAACAATATAATTTTATATATATTGCTCTAATGATCGGAAGGTTATGAATTCAAATCTGACACAACTGAAGAACCATTGTATTCACTAAGAGTATATATATATATATATATATATATATATATTTGTGTGTGGAACTACTTTGATATATCCCCCAAATCGGAAATTTGGCGACTTTTTTCCCTCATGAACCATAATACCCGTTTTTGGCGCTTTTTTCACTTGCCAAGATGGATTCTCGCTAAAACCAAATTAATATATAAAAAACTTTAAAAAAAAAACTCAGAAAATGGTACAAAATACAAGAAAATACTAAATTTGGCAACATCAAATATCTAAAAGCTGAAAAAACCTAAATTGGTAACGCCAAAATGAAAAACAGCAACCCTAAAAAGTCCGTAAGGAGTGCTAGATTTGGCGCGTAATTTTTGGGGGGTATATCAAAGTTGTTCCGTATATATATATATATATATGTATGTATGTATGTATGTATGTACATATAAGCTATACTCATAAGCGCTATGTATATGATCATAAGTACAATGTATATGAACATTTTTCGGTAATTCTTAAAAATATATCTATAACTATTTGTGATGATAAATATTTCTATTACGTTACTTACATTTAAAATCATTATAATAAAGAATGTGTCAAAGAAAAAATGAATCATTTTAAATTGAAATGAAATGGAAATTATCCAGGAGAACACTTTTTTTAAAATTAAAAAATTATATTAATCTGTAGAATCGAGTAAAAATCTTTTATCTAGTAAAATGCATGAGCGTGCATGGAAATAAATATACCTTTCAGAAGTTTATAAATGAGTTGAGTCGCATTACTTTAACACAAAATTTGTCAGTTTAATTTTAAATTGAAATAAAATGAGGATTTCTGCATTCGAATACATTTTATGAAAGGTATTTAATTTATCAAAATTAAGTGAAAATGCATATTTTATGTTAAAAAAGCGATTACGAAATTTTCTGGAATGGCTTAAGACATCTTGGTATTTATATTTTTATTTATATATGTTTAATAAGTTCACGGTATAAAACTTTAATATGAATCTTTTTTTTTAAATAGTTCATTAAAAAAAGAAAAGGAGAGTTTCCTGAAATTTATAATAGAAATCATTTACATATCAATATTTAGGAGCTTGGTTATTATTTGGTTTTGCTTATTCACATTAGATACATAAAAATGAATTTCTATTACTTTTATGATAATGAATCCAGATAATATCGCCGTTGGCCAAACGCAACGCATTATGTAGTCTAATACATTTATTTTCAAATTAAAGCGTTTGAAATCAATTATATAAGAATAGAATGAGTTTGATTTAATATTTTTATTTGCATTTTTTCCTTGAATTTGCTTTGTGTTTCATTAATCACACTCAAATAGTAATTGACATAATTGGAATATCATTGTCACTCTAACTGTTATGCTGCACCACCCTGTACCTAACTCTAAATTGGGTTTTACTAATTAGTGGTGGCAGCCGGTTGGTAGTCCTCGTAATTTAGAAGTGGGGATTAACCAGAAGATCAATAATACTTGACTTGTCATTCCCAGGGGTATGGTTTTAACCCCTTCGCGCTTACTGTCACGCCTACGTGCCAGCAAAGAACACGCTCACTTTCCCAGCCGACACGCAGACGTGCCAGAGCGTTTTCTCATTCACCCCTGACTGTCACGTATTTGTGCCAGTGACCTGGAACATTTTAAAAACTATAATTTTTTGCCACAAGATGGCACTGTATGTCCATATGGTTTCAGATACACGTACATTCGACCTTCTACTCGAAATGAGAATAGCATGATTCACATACACGTGTTTTTGATTATATAAACAAAAGGGGAAATAAATGTTTATGGATGGCGTGCTTTATGACATCTCTTTAAATTTGCACGTGGTAGTTTATTGTAAGTAGAGAAGTTTTATTTTCGCTAAAGCTATGGGTATTTCGGTTTGCATTTCAGTTTTAGAAAATCATTAGATCTTGTTAGACGTGAGTTCTTTCTGTTTTTACCGTTGCAATGTCGAAGCGTCGAAAATGATTAACAGTGCATGAAATAGCAGAAATGATGCAAAATATTTCAGATATTTATTCCGAAACATATTCTGATAGTAGTGATACTATGATATATTCTGATCATAAAGAATCTGGCGTTGATACTTCGGACATTTCACGGATTTAGGCTTAATAATAAAAAAGTTACCGGCCCTGGACAGACGCTCGCGTAAAACACTGCCGGCATCCGCGATGAGCGCGCATTTGCGCTACCCGTCGCGAAGGGGTTAATTGGAGAACTTTGCGACGACGACCTATGGGACATACTCCAGCCACCTTTAGCGCACACGACAGATTTTGGGTTAAGCCGGGAATCGAACTCATTACCCTCTCATATTGAAAACCTATCGGCAATTGCCATATACAGTATAAATGCCAAGATACTGAAAAAGATCTATATGTTTAGTTAATATTTCTCAGCAAGATATTAGATTTCACAGTAAATTAGTGGGGGAGCTGAACTCTTAACAATGTCCTCGGCTCGGTTTAATGACAAAAGATTTCACCCATTAGGTTGTCCACCACGGCTGTTAATTTAATTATGTATAAATAGAGCTTTCAATGATTTATTATCAGAAATTATCTTTAAAGTGGAATGTTACAGGTCGATCATTGTTGAAGGATGTGGTGGCTTGGTCGGTTTGAGCATCTCTCTCGAAAGCGGAAAGAAGCGAGTTCAAATCTCGAATTAATCGAATATCCAGCGTGTCCGCTAAAGTCGGCTAGGACAACTTTAAATAAGTCATGGTCGCAATGTCTTCCAAATGAAGTGATATCTTTAGGGGTGTCACAACAAGTATTAAGGGGTCTTCTACTTGGTCCTGTAATGGTAGAGCTTCCTTCTAATGGTAGAGCCCAATTCAAGGTCAAGAACAGGGGAAGCATGTTGGTGCAACAACAAGTCACGGTTGAGAAAAAAATTAATAACAGCTTCTGATTTCTACAAGCCCATTCATTGGTGTGAGATCTTGGGAGTTTTCCAGGTTTTCTGTTTTGTAACACATGAATAGAACTCAGCTATAAATGAAATGCCGCATTAAAAGGTAAAACTAGATGCATACAGAAATGCCTTACTAAAGCTATCGTTACCCATTCATGTAGAAATATTTCTTAAGTATGCCGCCCAACTTGTCTAGTGGTTAGCGTAACTGGTTACGGATGGGGAGGACCTGGGTTCGAATCCCGGCTCGGGCACGGATGTACTTTCTCTTTCTCTATGTGTTTCTTGTCCTTTCCTCAGATGATGGATGAATGTGGTCTGCCCTATAAACGGATTTGTGGTGGTGTGGCGTGGGCGATGCTATTCGTACCTCCGTGACATGGTTCACAGGTGCCCACCGGGTAACGATAAAATGAGTAGCAGTTTCCGGCCTTGTTGCGGCTAATGGGCTAATGTACTTACTTGCTCAAGAATGCCCACCATTAGAAACAAAAAAAAAATACTTCTAAAGTATTCTCCGAGATAAACGTTAAAGAATTTTAATGTTTACCAAGAATTTTTTTTTTGTATAAATAATATTTCGGACATTTTCTATGGACATTCACGGATATAAATGAATGTAAATTTACTTGACTAATAAGTAATATATAAATAATAATTAAAGTAAATTCCTACTCATAGAAAAATTTTATTAACATTTTTATAAAATTTTGCATTGTCGGTTTGAGAAAGCAAGTGTTTAGTTCATTGCTTCGATTATTTTTATGCTTCGACAAGATTCGATTCGAAAACATGAATATTCTACATCAACGTTTTTCAAATTTTGCCATTGATATATAAAATTTCTGCTCCACAATATTGCCAAAAATTGTTTTTTAAAAATAATTTCCATTTATTTTTTTATTTTTAAAATTTTTTCACACGCACACTTTCCATCTCTCTCACTTATTTATTTCAAAATCGCAAAGGTGAATGTTCATAGGAAGTAATAAACTCATTTATTACAATGTAATAAAAATAAATATATTTAATAAAGTAAGAGAAATGTAATGATAGAAATAGTAACTATTTTTGGCGATTGATGGCACCACAGCACAATAGTTTACTTTTCCTTCCACATAAGATTAATAATGAAATTTAATGAATTAATTAATATTTGAAATGACTGTATTTGAATTTCAGAGGACGAATAAAAAGTATTTTATTCCCAAATGAAAATTTTAAT
>JAPDSC010067209.1:18956-43645 GCA_026290005.1 Latrodectus geometricus
ATATAATTTTAAGAAATTGAAAAATAAAATGATGCATGACATTAATTTTTTACGTTACGAATCCCTATGCTCAAAAACTAATTAAATTGACTGATTATTTTTTAATCCATGATTAAAAATCGCAGATAACTCATCATTAATTAAACTGAAATTTTGTAACTAGAAAATAACGCAAAGCACTTTTCTATCTTTGCCTAAAACATAAAGAAATGGGGATTAATAATGGAAAGGGAAGGATTTGGCGCATAAAGCACGAAGGACGGGATTTGGCGCTAACATGACAATTAGGTAAGGTAAAGAAGCAAAGGAGCCATTTGGCGGAACTACTAAAGCGTCCATAGCTAACAGGAATGAAAGCAAATCCTTTTAGAAACCCGTGATTCAAGCATAAAGATAGATGAATGAATTAAGCCGATGCCACTCGACTGCCATTTTCCGGAAAAGAAAGACTGACTCTCTGAAGAGGAGGTTTAACTCGGAAGTAATCTTTCGAAATAAATAATCAAAATGTAAATCGGTACATGGGAGGAGAAGCTATGAAAGTAATCAGTCTTTTGTATTCATAGAGATAATGGTAAAATTCCATAATTATAAACTTTTATTTTAAAAGGGAAAAATAAAATGTGAATTAAACTGCATATTGGCATTACTAACTTTATTCATAGTATACAAATAAATGTCATTAGATTTCAATAATAATTTTGTTATATTAGGTTGGGGAAAAAGAAATCCATTATTTTTACGTGAACTTTATGTAACTTCTTTTGGATTCGCTTTGTAAAAGGGTTTAAAACAGCTTTCATTTAGATTTTTAGGTCCTGCGCGTTACGACTGCTGACATGCTGCTCACTTCGATCGTTTTTGATATTTTATAGACATTTTCGACGATGCTGTATCCCCATGCGAGGTGCATCTCTAACATCAAAAATACCCGAATGGAATCGACGAAACAAAAATTGTACGTCACTGGTTGTTACAGTCTTATATAGGACCATAAACACCTTTCACACTTTTAGCCACCCGGTTAGCATTTTCGCCATTATAAAAGAAAAACGAAAATGCATCGAATTTTCTGTTTGTTGTCTTCCATTTTTAAAACCTTGTACTTATAACTGAATGAATCAAACAAAAAACCGCAAGAGGATATTTCAGTGTCCAATGTTACCTTTCCAACGAGCATAAATCTGAAATTGTTTGATAGATACCTCACGAGATAGCGATCACTACAGACGTCTACCAAAAAAATAATGGGTTACTTTTTCCCCAAACTAATATGTAATACATTTCAGTTAGTGGGGTTTTTTTAAACGGCGGGCAATGGGTGATTAACCCTTCTCTACAACAAGGCCGGAAAGTGTTTCTCATTTAACGTTATCCGGTGGGCACCTGTGAACCAAATTATGAAGGCGAGTAGCATTACCCACGTCACACCACCACAAACACGTTTATAGGGTGCGCCACATTCATCCACCATCTTAGAAGAAAGGATTCTTTCCCAAACCATGATTCGAACTTGGGACCAACAGCCTATGAGTCAGGAACTCTAACTACAGTTTCAGTTAGTGTTGTGTACTAGTAAACTAATTTACTCACTAGCTCTATATCTTAATTATTGGTTTATATTATTCATTAATTAATTAAATAATAGAAAAGAATCTGCATTATTAGCTAGTTAAAAAGTTGATTTAATGAAAATTTTTTCATTATAATTAAAGTAATTAAATTTAATTAATAAAATAATTAATGAATTTTAACTAACTAATTAGTTACTTTTAACTAACTAATAATTTTAACTAACATAATTTTTAGTTTATGAGAATATAATAAATATTTTTATTTTATTATATTCTCATAAACTTAAGAATAATGATAAAAGTAAAAATAGTTCAATATATTATATATTATTATTTGAGAATAGATTTATTAATTGAGTATATAATCAGTTTCATTTATAATTTATTAAATTTGTTATAATTAGCAAACTAAGAATAAGAGCAAATTTTTTGTAGGGGGGGGGGGAACACGTTGTTTCCTCAATTCTATTTAAGTTACTTTTGTAATTTAATTAATTAATATTTTTAATAAGCAAAATTTTTTTATTATTTGCTTAGGATAATATTTTGTCTTTTCCCGAGGATCAAATTATTCATTTCAATAATTATTTCAGTAAATAAATATATAATTTATTTTATGAAAATTTTTTACTAAACTGGATTACGTAATTGGATATTCTCAGAGTTACTATCACATTAAATAGCAAAATTCACAAAAAATTTCATCACGTTTGATTTTAAAATTTTTATTATATTCTTTTAGAGTTCCTATTAATAGATTTTTATTATTGAAGCGGAAAATTTTTTCTCACATGAAATTTGAAACCACTAATATGTGATAATTATACAAGTAAATAAAGAAATTACAAATATAAAAATATAACTATCGTATTGAAGCCATATTTATTCAAAGAAAGTTAATGAGAATTTTATTTGTTTTTATAAAAAAGGAAAATGTCTAGTAATATTAAATTTCTAATATTTCTATTAAAATAGATTGTTATTGTTCAAGAGGTAAAATTTTTCCTTGCTTCAAAATTAAAATCGCAAATATTTTGATAATGTTACTAAATATGAAATGTTAATACAAAAATGGGATTATAAAGTTTAAGTTATTTTCAAACTAAGCAAATTAATGTATTCTCTTTTTTTACTTAAAAGAGATTCAATGATATCAAATGACTAAACATTAATCCTCTTATTTTTATAACAGCAATTTTTGAAGGAATTTTCGTTTTGTCTAATAAAATTATTTTATTTAAATAAACACCAATTTTCGAAAAATATATTTAGGGAAAATAATTATACAGGAGCAAAAATAAACACAATGAATGAATTGTTTTTTCTTGGAAATAATTAATGGAAACATATTTTTTTATATAAATCTAAACTGAGTATATAAACTTTTTATATAAATCTAAATCATACGGAGGCCAAAGACTAGGCCCGTATCTGTTTTCATGACCAAAGTTGAATGTTCAAAGGAAATAATAAACTCATTTACACATATTTAATTAAAGTAAATGACCGCCCAACCTGTCTAGTGGTTAGCCTAACTGACAACAGATGGGTGGGACTTGGGTTCGAATCCTGGCTCGGGCATGGATGTACTTTCTCTCTTTCTTGTCTTTGTCCTTTCTTTGTGTGTGAATGGTTGCCTACCCTATAAACGGGTTCCTATGGCATGTGTGTACTGAGGAAGTCGGATTCCACACCAAATAGGGTTCAGTTGGAAAAGTGGAGCAGCGCACCCAATATTGCCAGCCTGGGTGGCACACGACAACAACAACAACATAAAAATAGTTCATATATTTTCAAGTTTAAAATTTCCTTTTTTTTTTTTTGGTTTTTAAAGTAATTGTATTTTTGGTTGTCTCGATACGCCATCGCTCAGAAATGCATTGAACAGACATGAATAAACTCGATATTTAATAAATTCGTATCTATAAGAATTTTTCAAGCGTACGTCTCATTTTTTTTTGTTTTCAACTGATGTATACTTGTGTTATGTAAACAGAAAAAGGATATTATAATTGCCGTAAAGTCTTATATATTGATTATGGTTTTCATGAATAGCAACAAGAAACAATGGTTATAAAAAAATGGTAAAATATTTGGAACAAAATATTAGGTTGGGGGAAAAGAAGTCCATTATTTTTACGTGAACTTTTTGTAACTTCTTTCAGAATCGCTTTGTAAAAAGTTTTAAAACAGTTTTCATGTAGATTTTTAGGTCTTGTGCGAAGCTACGACTGCTGACATGCTGTCATGTTTGATAATTTTTGATATTTTATAGACATTCTCGACGATGTTGTATCCATGCGATGTGCATCTTGAGCATCCAAATACCCAAACGGAATCGACGAAACAAAAATTGTACGTAATTGGTTGTTACAGTCTTAGATAGGACGATAAACACCTTTCACAATTTTATCCACCTGGTTAGCATTTTTGCCAATATAAAAGAAAAATTAAAATGTATCGAATTTTCGGTTTGTTGTCTTCCATTTTTAAAACCTTGTACTCGTAACTGAATGAATCAAACAAAAAAACCGCAAGAGGATATTTTAGTGTCCAATGTCACCTTTCCAACGAGCATCAATCTGAAATTGTTTGATAGATACCTCACGAGATATCGATCACTAAAGAAGTCTACCGAAAAAATGATGGATTACTTTTTCCCCAAACTAATATATGCAACTATGTATATAGAATTTTATTGTTAATTATTAAAATATAGTTGAAGCTGTATGAATAGTGTATTCATCAGAAGCATTATTTATTAATTAAATAATAAATATCATTAAAAATAGTAAATATCTTTATTTTTCCAAACATAAATTTTTCTCCTAAAAACATCAACACGTTCTTTCCTTGAAAATGCAGTCAACAAAAACATGTAGGTTTTGTCTACCAATAAAAGTAAGTTATAATGCTTTCATAATGGTATTTTTGAAGACTACGAGGCTACAACGGGGTCGACTTTAGCCACAAACGAAAGCTCTCATAAACCAGTGAAGTACACAAGCGTATGTTTCAATTTATTCTAATAGCATCTCACTTTGATTGCCAACGCAAGGTATCCGAAGCCTCATATATTTCGAATTAAATTTTGAATCTATAGTAATTACTGGTGTAACAAGATTTATGACTTCAATTAACGTAATGCGTTTGACCTATTGAAGTAGTAAATTAATTTCCATTCAGTGCCGATCTGACAACATCCTTGACGTCACTGCATTGTATCAGTAATACATGGTGTAACGCCAAGGGATGTTCCACAAAATGCAAAACTGTTCAAGTAGGTCTCAATTATAGGTATAGGAAAAATTTTGTTTACTCGCCTCATGTCAAATATTGTTCAGCTATATGAAAAAAGATCTATGTAAAGATGTATGCTGAACATGATCATTGCCAGAAGATAAACAAGTTAATATTTGAGAACATCAATATAACGTTATAACACATAAATGTAGAGGAATACACATCAATATAGAGCGGGGGTGGCCAAGACGTCGACCACGAAGACATTTTAGGTAGTCCACGCGAACATCCCGATAATGACCTCGGATATTAATAACTTTATGACATATAAACAATGAATTATTTAAAATAAAAATTTACTACAGTCTACGCTTTAAATCTCAAAACAAACTGTGCAAAGATTTACGTTTTAAAGATTTATGATTAAAGTTTTACAATTTAAAACCTAAAATGGACATGATGAGAGTGATTAAAACATTAAAAAAAACTATAAAAAGATATGCATCTCAATTAAGAAAACATGAATTGAGAAACTTCAAAAACATGGATAAGAGTTCATCCATAATCCAAACCGAGACTTCGAGGATTTCGCTTCATACTTACTTGTTTTGTTTGAAGAATTTGAAAGAAGATTCACTGATTTAATTAGGTTGAAAGAAATACTCAATTTTATGATATTTCCCATTTAATGAAAATGTCAACATTTATAAGATATCACATCAGTCACGGTCGAAGAAGAAATTATTAAATTAAGATGCGATATATTTCTTAAATCCAGAGTATATTTATAGATACTGATTTTTGGAAATTAATTTCTGAGGAAACGTTTCCAAATATTTACAAATAGATTTTGTATTTGAAATCATACTTTCGATCAATGTATCTTTGCGAATCTGCTTTTTCAACCATGAATAAAAAAGAAACATGGGTCGCATTTAACAGATGAACATTTAATTTCGTGTTTATGCATTGCAATAGGCTCGTACCAGCCACAATAGAATAGACTTGTCGCAGATATAAAGTGCGAAATTTCAACTAAACGAAGTGCATTGGATGGTCAGTTTATATATGAATACTTTGATTATTTTCGTCAGGAAATTTTTATTTTGTAAATATTAATATTAAGTTTCCTTTAGAAAAAGTACCTAATTTACCAAATTTTCGTGTTACTGAAAATAAATATGTACGTTAATTTTGCTCTGCCATTCGTAGACCACCTTCGATTTTTTTTAAATGTGTAATAGACCCCGGATCCCAAAAGTTTGGCCACCCCTGATGTAGAGGAATAACATATCAAAGCAGAGGCATATCACGTCAATATAGAAAGATAACACACCAATATAGAGGGCTAACACATCAATACCGAACGATTATACATCAATATGGAAGGATAACGTATCCATATAGAGATAATTCATCAATTTAGAGAAATAAGACATCAATGTAGAGAGGTAACACATCACTATAGAGAGATAACACCTCAATATAGATGATTAATAAATGGTTCAATATAGAGAGATAACACATCAATGTAGAGGGATAACACATCAATATAGAAAGATAACACTTCAATATAGAGATAACTTGTGAATATAGAGAGGAAATATAGAGGGATAACGTATAGATTAAAATTTTTCAGAAAGGTATAATGTTAATATGGGTGGAATGTTAATTTACGGAGAATGATATAATTTAATAACATATATTTTTTCTGGCAAGCGTCCATTCCCATAAAATTTTATGTATATATATATATATATATATATATATATAATATGGTAATTTTAAATTTTATGAATCACTATACAAAATGAAAATAATTTTTATTTTAAAAATTTATTGTAATATACTTGATTATCGTTGATTTAAACCAATATCTTGAATTGATAATCTATTATTTCACAAATTATGTTAAAACATCATTAGAATTGCTTCAGAATGCATTTTAATGTCAGTTATTTCTTTTCTTTCTTTCCTTTTTTATTTTTACGAAATTTAGATATTGTGCATTATAAACTAGCATTTATTTCCTAAATAAAATAAACAAGTTAGGAAAATACACATTTTCTTTATTTGTTAATTACATATAAAAAAATATATAAATGAAAACAAGTATCAACATCAAGAAATATTAAAAGTTGGATCTTATTTGGATCTATTCCATCGCCAAGAGCGATAAACCTGAAAAAAAGGGATCCCATCCATCACCATGTGCAATAATCCTAAGAAGATTCTACAAAACTTTAATCTTTTTTAAAAATAATTTTTATAATGACACTAAGTACGTTTTAAATAATATTCTTGCGTTATTAAATGAAAGAAATGTTTTAGACAAACAAGTAAAAAAATATTACCTGTTTTTTTATAGTTTAACTGGAAGAAGTAATTCACTTTCGAATTGCGTGATCATTGACTATCTTTTCTCTTTCGTACTTATCATGTTTAGTGTTTACTTTCGAATAACTTGTTTGGCGTCATTTATTTTTATAGCTGTCTGCAAGTGATATCTGAAATACGACTTCACCGCAATACATACATAGCAAGCAACAGTCTGTACCTTAAATTTAACAGAAATAATTAATTAACGTAACTTTAAATTAATTCGGAATACTCGCCCATTAACAAATGCCTTTTAATTTTGAACCATGGTTAGGTGACGAGGATACACTTGAGTTGGCATCCTCTTACTTTACCGCAATATTAACGGAAAGCCTAATGTGTTCTGTTGTAAATGTCCTTAATTTCAAAGTAATGCATATGAACATGTCCGAAAGTTAAAAAAAATGTTCTTAAGAGCACAAGGTCTCAGGTTCGATCTCTGCCTTTGGTGAACAACAGGAGGTAGATATTACGTTTCTGACTCTTATATATACATATTAGGTTGGGGAAAAAGAAATCCATTATTTTTACGTGAACTTTATGTAACTTCTTTTGGATTCACTTTGTAAAAATGTTTAAAACAGTTTTCATGTAGATTTTTAGGTCTTGTGCAAAGCTACGACTGCTGACATGCTGTCAAGTTTGATCATTTTTGATATTTTATAGACATTCTTGACGATGTTGTATCCACATGCGAAGTGCATCTCTAACATCAAAAATACCCGAACGGAATCGACGAAACAAAAATTGTGCGTAACTGGTTGTTGCAGTCTTATATAGGACGATAAACACCTTTCACAATTTTAGCCACCTGGTTAGCATTTTCGCCATTATAAAAGAAAAACGAAAATGAATCGAATTTTCTGATCGTTGTCTTCCATTTTTGAAACCTTGTACTCGTAACTGAAGGAATCAAACAAAAAACCGCAAGAGGATATTTTAGTGTCAAATATCCCCTTTCCAACAAGCACAAATCTAAAATTGTTTGATAGATACCTCACGAGATATCGATCACAACAGACGTCTACCGAAAAAATAATGGATAACTTTTTCCCCAGGCTAATATATCAGGGTGAGTGCTAGGAAGTTTTCTGAGAAATCGTTTAATTTTGACACCGAGCGGCAGAAGTTTGTTGTACAGTAATTTAATGTCCATCACGAAATTTAACTTTTTGACGGACTTTTAATAGAAGGGGAGCCGTATTCACAAGTCGGAAAGGAAAACCGTAAAACTACGAAGCACCCACCGCGATAGACGTGCATGAAAAGACAGAAAAGCAACACCCCCCTCCCATCGTTCAATAATGGCTGGGATTGAACCCCGGGCCTCGTGCTTCATAGAACGTTGTCTTGCCAACAGCCCAAGGTGAGGATATAGATTTTATTTGTCACGATTTAATTTTTATTATAGCTTTCTTCCAAGGTTTTTTGAGAAAAACACCATTTTGTTTCGGTGATTTTGCTGAATGCCCCCTTTTTGTCTTTGTAAATATTTGTAGCAGTAAATATTTCGACAATTCTTTTGTTTTTATTTTTTTTAAATACGAACTTTTTGAAGGCACTTGGATACAAATCAAGAAGTTCAATACTATTTTTCTAGTTTCATGATCGTATTATAGTCAGTCCTATTATATTTAATTTCCAGTTTCTTTTTTTTATCGATTTGAAAGTTGAAATCCCTACAACTTGAAAAGAGCTGACGTCAATTTACTCTGCTAGTTTATTTCCCTCAAAATCATGCAGTTAAAAAACAATACATGTGCAACAAACAAATATAATGAACTATATCAAAATCATGTGGAAACAAAATAAATAAATAAGTTGTTGTTGTCGTGTGCCCACCAGGCCGGCAATATGGGGTGCGCTGCTCCACTTTTCCAACTGAACCCTATTTGGTGTGGAGTCCAACTTCCTCGGTACACACATGCCATAGGGACCCGTTTATAGGGTAGGCAACCATTCACACACAAAGAAAGGACATAGACAAAAAAGAGAGAGAGAAAGTAAATCCATGCCCGAGCCAGGATTCGAACCCAGGTCCCACCCACCTGTAGTCAGGTATGCTAACCACTAGACGGCAGTTAGGCGGCAATAAATAAGTAAAATCAATAAAGGAATAAGAGAAAAAAACATATTTCGGACGAATATAATGGATATTTGTAAAAAACTTATACGCGAAAATTAAGTGAAACTTTATAAATTAATTAAGCTAAACAAAAAATTTCTATTAATAACTGTTTTATTTAATCTTGCTAAACATTGCTATACTTGGAAGGAAAAAAATGGGGGGGGGGAAGACTGGTTGGTTAGAACATTCCTTTGCTTTATCAGAATGTAATGAATTCGAATCCCGACCCGACAAAGATCTATCGTGTTCGCTAATAGGGGAACGTTAAATAGGTCATAGTCGCAATGTCTTCCATGTGAAATAATACCTCTGAGAGGTGTGGAAAAACTAGCAGAAACCGGGCATCAGAAATAAAAGAGAAATTGCCAAAGAGTATAAATATAATTTATTAGAAAATTACTATTTAAAAGGTTATATTTAATTTGTGTGTTTATTTAGTTTTTTTTATATTATTATAAATAGTTCACATATTACATTTTTAAAAAAACTATCAAAATCTCCTAGAATATCAAAAGATTATCATATTAACTTTAGAACTAAATTTACGATCATTTTTTATGACATATGACAGCAAAATTAGTTTGTGATGTAAGGTAAATATAAATACAATACAAAAAATAATCAATATAATTATCAATTCAATGTAGTTTTTTTTTTGGAAAAATAAGTTTGTGCCTCTAGAAACAATTAAAATAACAAAAATAAAACTGTATTTACATATTTTATTTTGATATTCTAACTGTTTTATTTCATCGATATATATATATATATATATATATATATATATATATATATCCACAATAGCTAAGCATTGGCATTCTTAACCTGATTTATTTTCGTAATTAGCGGCTGAGTTATCCTTATTTGGATAAGAGTGGGAGGCGGAAGATAAATCGGGCGCATTTCTGATTACCTTCTCCCACAGTTTGATATACTCCAGATAATGGCACTGGCTACTAATAGGTCATTCAAGCCCTTCTGTAACGGTTCTTACATGTTTTGATCAATACTTAAGCTACCGATGAATCGGTCTCGAAACGCAATGTGGTTCTTTGTTGTTGTACAATAGTAATAGCATATCTATTCTATCTAACTAATATATATATATATATATATATATATATATATATATATATATATATATATATATATTAAGTATGCAATTTAAAATATAAAATAGCATTTTATTTGAAATATGTCTTTGTATATCATATTAAGATATATACGTGAATTTTTTATAGAGGATTTTTGAATAGAATTATTTAAAATATTTAAACTCTTATAAAAATTACATATTCCTATACTTTTTTTAATCGCAATCATCTATTGTATAAATGTGCCCTCGCTTTCAATGTGCACTTTATTCTAATGTAGTCGGAGATCATTTGCAATAAGACTATTGAAAATGATCTCAAAGTACACTGTGCACATTGAAAATGATGACACATTTATTTAGTGATGCACTTTTAGACGTGCCATCGAGTCTCAAGAAGTGTGTGGTTCTTTGTAATTTAGATCAAGCAGATGCCCTCCAGGCATGGCCCCCTAATTCCAGAGATATTATTTCATTTGGAGGATATTGTGACCAAGACATATTCTAAGTGCTAAGACACCATTAGTGATTACGATAGATCTACGATTGTGTCGGGTTCGAACTCACTATTTTCTGGTATGCAGAGCAACACACTAAGTAAACATGCCTCCACCGCTACGTAATTCAAAATATGGAACGATGCTTATTAAGGTAACATAGTTTGAATTTTTTCAAGGAGTGTTTGATAGATACACTGAAGATACACTAAATCAGGTATAGTAATGACTTAGGCTTAAGATTCACTACTCTAGGTAATCCATATCCTAAAGAGTTACACCTAAACTCCATTCAGGGCCTATCAGACTTTATAAAGAAAGTAGGTGACCCAAGACAATGGAACTAGGAAAAAATTGGGCTTGGTACAAGATGCAACAATGCAGAGGTGCCACATATCTGACAAGTCCAAGAAGAAGAAGAAGAATGATTTAGGCTTCCTCTGGCTTTGATAACCGCTGCCACAAGACGAAGCACAGCTTCAACAAGTTTCTAGAAACGTTCCACGTCAGTGGCTTGCCAAATATTGGCTAAAGTCAGCCAAGTTCATTGGTTCTGTGTGATGGCCTTTTCACACACCTTGTTCCAAAACATCGCAAAAATGCTCAATAGGATTTATACCTGGGTTTTCAGGTGGCCAATTTATGAAAGAAAATTCAGAGGAGTGCTCATCCAAGTAGCGAGTAGGCAACTGGGAATTGTAAGAGGTACAGCTGTCTTGCTGGAAAACTACATTATCGTGCAGAAGAGTGTAGGCGGATGGAGCCGATCACAGAGTAACTCTACGTACTGAATTGAGGTTGGTATACTCAACAAAGATCCTTCAGTGCCCCGAAAAAACACTATGATTGATCATGATTGCGCCACCATGCCATTGTATAGTTCAAACTTGGCATGCAAGATACATTGTTCATTCTTGATTCGATATTCTTAACCTCCTTTCGGCAGTAAGTAGTCAGGATCGATATTCATCACTCCATCTTCTTCTTCTTTTTCTTGAGCTTGTCAGATATGTGGCACCTCTGCATTGTTGCATTTTGTACCATGCTCCAGGCTCAATTTTTTCCTAGTTCCATTGTCTTGGGTCACCTACTTTCTTTATAAGGTCTGATAGGCCCTCAATGGAGTTTAGGTGTAACTCTTTAGGATATGGATTGCCTAGAGTAGTGAATCTCGTAAGGGCAAGAGCAACCACACTCATATAGGATATGATGAGCTGATTCTACCCCTGCGTGGCATTTCCTACAAATTGGTTCCTGTTTGAAAAGACCCATTGTATGAAGGTGTTTCCTGAAATGATAGTGCCCGGTAATGAAGCCTACAATTGCTTGAGTCTTCAATCTTGGGAGTCTAAGAATTTCAGATGCAATTTTCTCAGATGAGTTGAAAATCATGCTTTTTGCATGTTTCTGTCCAGGAGAGTCACGCCAAACTTTGTTCATCTCCTGTTTTTCCCATTTTTGAATGTCCTTCCTTGTAGTCTTCATGTTGATCCCACAAAAGGGTTCCATTCCTTTTGGATTGAAAGAGGATCCCTGTTTTACAAGTTCATCAGCTCTTTCATCACCTTCTATTCCTATATGCCCTGGCACCCAAATAAGAATAATTTTATTCCCATTTGCCAGTTCCTTAAGGAGATTTTTGCATTCCATTACAATTTTTGATTTGACTTGGAATGAGTAGAGAGACATCAATGCAGCTTGCTTCCAGTCGTTTACACTCCAGTCTCTGTGATCTCTTTCCCAGGCAAGAAGTGTAGTCCGATGGTGAGAATCGAGCAATTGTACTCTTGAAATCCATACCTTGAAGCGAGCGTTTGATAATCCGTTTACTGACTGTGCGGCAGGCAACGTTATTCAACTGGGTGGTGATTGGAGCTAATGTTTGACTTCGATGGCTGCGTACAATATACCTGAAACATCTTTCACCACGCAATGACATGGCACTGACATAACTTCATTAAAAGTGCCGTTTGCAGTTTATCCAATCTCTAGTTTTCTTTGTCCAATATACTCTTGGTATACTCTTGACACTGTCCACCTTGAAAATCGTAGCTGTCTGACAATTTCGGAAATTGAATGGTCACGTACCTACTATTTGTTCATGATTGAAGGCGTACAAATGAGGCCATTTACCCAAACTGGCAATCCCAACAACTAACTGAGAACAACCACAGTACGCGCTATATATGCAGTTACCACAGCGCCCTCACTTGCGCATGAATGGTGCGCAGAGATACAAAATTTTAATAGCCCTTGGTATCTCTAATTCAGTGTATATTATATTAACATATTTTGAAAATATAATTAAAATACACAACTTGCTTAAAAAATATATTGTAGGAAAAATATAGCATATATTATTTATATAATATATATTATTGCTGAATAGCTTATATATTATTTAAGATAACACTTTTTCCGGAAAAAAAAAAAATTAAAATACGAAATTTACATAAAAGTTAAAAAATTTTTTCTATAATCAAAATTATCTGATATACATTTTATTAGAACTAATCTGCAAATATATTACTATAACATATTTTGAATATGTAATTCAATATATATCACCTTATTTCCTTATTTCATTTTGGAATAACATATTTGATTGTTTCAGTGCATTTTCTAGAAAAACTTTGCAAAGAAAATCTTAAATTGGCTTAAAATATTACCTATTTATACACTATGTCAAGCAATAATTAATACAAAATTTGAGAACTTTTAACATAATTTTTACTCCTTAAATTTATCCAATACATTTTTTTATTATACACTACTAGACATTAAAAATTCTACACCAGAAAGAAATGCAGGTAACAAAATGATATTTATTGGACAAATATATTGTACTAGAAATAACAAGTGATTAAATTTTCAAAACATTTGGCTGGATAGATCCTGATAAATCAGTACCCAGAACAACCACCTCTGGCAGTAATAACAGCAGTTATTCGCCTGAGCATTGAGTCAAACAGGGATATGATTGCATGTACAGGTGCAGATGCCCATGCAGCTTCAACACGATGCCACAGTTCATCAACCGTAGTGACTGGCGTTTGGTGACGAGCCAGTCGCTCGGCAACCATTGACCAGACGTTTTCTATTGGTGAAAGATCTGGAGAACGTGCTGGCCAGGGCAACAGCTGAACATGTTCCGTATCAAGGAAGGTCCGTACAATACCGGCAACATGTGGTCGGGCATTATCCTGCTGAAACGTAGGGTTTCGCAGAGCTCGAATAAAGGATAGAGCCACGGGTCGTAACACACCAGAAATGTAACGTGCACTGTTCAAAGCACCGTCAATGTGAACAAGAGGTGACCGAGACGTGTATCCAATGGCACCCCATACCATCACGCCAGATGATGGGCCAGTATGACGATGGCGAATGCACGCTGCCAGTGTGCGTTCACCACGATGCCGCCAAACACGAATGAGACCATCATGATGCTGTACACAGAACCTGGATTCATCTGAAAAGATGACGTCTCGCCATTCGTGCGACCAGGTTCTTCGTTGATCACACCATTGAAGGCGCTCTTGTCTATGACGCAGCGTCAAGGGAAGCCGCAGCCATGGTCTCCGAGCTGAGAGTCCATGTTGCTGCAAACGTCATCGAACTGTTCGTGCAGACACTTGTTGCCCCAGTTTCTGGACTCACGGCTCGTGACGTGGTTGCACGATCCATTACTGCCATGTGGATAATATACCTGTCTTCTCGGCTGCTAGTGATAGGTGGCCGTTGAGATCCCGCATGGCGTTCCGTATTACCATCCTGAACCCATCGATTCCATATTCTGCTAACAGTCATTGGATCTCGACCGACGCGAGCAGCAATACTTCGATAAGATAAACCGCAATCCCGGTACGTTACAATTCAACCTTTATCAAAGTCAGAAACGTGCTGGTACGCATTTCTCCTTCTTACACGAGGCATCACAACAACTTTTTACCAGGCAACAATGTTGAAATGCAATTCGTGTATGAGGAACCGGCTGAACAATTTCCTCATTTAAACACAATGTAGGTGTCGCTACTGGCGCCTTCTTTGTCTGAATGCGTTGAAAAGCTAATCATTTGCATATCACAACACCTTCTTCCTTTCGTATAAATTTCACGTCTGTAGCATTTCGCCTTCTTGGTGTAGCAATTTTAATGGCCAGTAGTGTATATCACCTTATTTCAAAGTATGTACCATTTTGGAATAACATATTTGATTGTTTTAGGGCATTTTCTATAAAAACTTTGGAAAGTAAATCTTAAATTGGCTTAAAATATTACCTATTTATACACTATGTCATACAATAATTAATACAAAATTTGAGAACTTTTAACATAATTTTTACTTATCAAATTTATCGAATACATATTTTTTTATTATATTTAGTCTTCAAATATACGCATTTTACATTTAATAAACCATTCTATATGCACAAAAATTACCGTATTACATTTTAAATATACTTGCAAGTTTAAAAAAGAAAAATTTAAATATGCATCACGATTTAATTTTTAAGTTAATATAGCATACACAAATGAATTCCATGTATAACCAGAAGTCTCATTATTTGCTTCATTTCTGAAAATAAATTTTTGACGTTCCGTACTAAGTTGAAATATTGTGTTTATACAAAGTATGGACAGTTAATTATAACATATAAAGATTAATTATAAAATACAGAATTTACCCTGAAACCTCCTCACTTATTTATACAAAAGTTGGGAACTTTTAACGGTGCAATTTATTAAAACTAATGTTTAACGACATACGGCGTAAAAGAAAGATTAAATATTTGAATAGTTAATTCCTGCAGTCAGATTTTATTAAAACTCATTCTGTTACGGGAAATTAAAGTGGTTGTAGGCCGAAAAAGAATGCGAATAGATGGCGTGTGTAGCATTAATTTTATATACACCACGTTCTCTTAAGCTAGATTTATACTTAAAAATTCGTGAAGCATTTTGAGCAGTCATAATATTATGCACGTATTTTCAAAGTATAAAATCAGAAAATTACGCTTTCTTCTTTAAAGTTGTATTTTCCTAAGTTAGTTACTTTACTTATTATTTATTAACTTTTATAGACATTCAGTTAAAGGGATTTGATTTATCATCTATATAAATGAAATTCTCACTTTGTATGTTCAGAGTTGATTCTATGTTATATAATGCAATAACATAAATTATAGGTTATATTCCGTTGCAAATTTTGATTTCAAACTTTATATTTATTTAAAACTGTACCGTTATTACAACTATTATATTAGTTTGGGGAAAAAGAAATCCATTATTTTTACGTGAACTTTTTGTAACTTCTTTCAGATTCGCTTTGTAAAAAGGTTTAAAACAGTTTTCATGTAGATTTTTAGGTCTTGTGCGAACCTACGACTGCTGACATGCTGTCAAGTTTGATCATTTTTGATATTTTATAGACATTTTCGACGAAGCTGTATCCACATGCGAGGTGCATCTCTAACATCAAAAATGCCCGAAAGGAATCGACGAAACAAAAATTGTACGTAACTGGTTCTTACAGTATTATATAGGACAATAAACACCTTTCACAATTTTAGCCACCCGGCTATCTTTTTCACCGTTACAAGAGATGTATCGAATTTTCTGTTTGTTATCTTCCATTTTTAAAACCTTGTACTCGTAACAGAATGAATAAAACAAAACACCGCGAGATGATATTTTAGTGTCAAATGTCACCTTTCCAATGAGCATAAATTTGAAATTGTTTGATAGATACCTCACGAGATAGCGATCACTACAGACGTCTACCGAAAAAATAATGGATAACTTTTTCCCCAACCTAATATAATTAAATTCTATTACAAATCATATCGTTTTGCGCAAATAATTTTTATAAAAATACAGGTAATTTTTAGAGTTTTAAATAGTTTCTTTTTCAGAGTTTTAAATAAAATTGTTTATGCTCAATGAAACGAGCATATTTTCGATTTCATCGATACGCTGCCGATCATAAATGAATTGAAACACAATGTAAGGAGAATGAACTTTAATATTTAATAACATTAAAAAACTAAAAGGATTTTTTTTTTTTGCATTCTATATCTTTCATTCGTCGCTTAGCTGATTTTTAAGCAAAATCTCATTTATAATCTCATTCTCTTTTATTTTATTTATTTTTTTTTTTGTCGAGTGCCAGCCAGACTGGCATTATGCTCCACTTTTTCAACTGAACCGCAATTGGGTGTGGAGTCCGACTTCCTCAGTACACACATGCCATAGGTACCCGTTTATAGGGTAGGCAACCATTCACACACAAAGAAAGGACAAAGACAAGAAAGAGAGAGAAAGTACATCCATGCCCGAGCCGGGATTCGAACCCTGGTCCTCCCCATCCGCAGTCAGTTTCGTTAAACACTAGACAGGTTGGGCGGCATCTCATTCTCCTAAAATAGTAAATATCGATATTTTTTCCAATTGCTATTTTTCTTAAAAACAAGGTTCATGTTTTCCTCAGAAAGCACGAATCCCGTTAATATGAAATTATAATTCTAAAATTAATTACAGGAGTTATATTACACACATACTAACGATATGTAAATATTCCTACAATCATATTTATAGCTTATTATTTGCATATATACGCTTTGGTAATGTTTCGTGTTAAGCTGCAGGTGCTTATGTGCCTTTACGCAACAGCTGTTATGTAAGCTATCTATTTACGAAATATTTGAACCGTAAAGTTTTCATCAGTCAATTACGCAATAATTTGAAGTAAATGTCTGTTATGATTTACTTCTTTTAAAAACTACTCTACATTTTATATCAATATAAACTTAGTAACTGCTTATGACGTAATTGAATTTCGGATGTACGTTACTATATTTGAAAATTAATTGAAACATAATGTTGACGTTGGTTTAGTAACCCGTTAAAATTTGCATCATAATTTGTCTATCACGGAATCAATAAAATTAGCAGATTCTGCTAACTTTTGCAATAATTTATAACGTAATATGTATACAAAAATTCTTAAAGTTTTCGAATATATATATATATATATATTAGTTTGGGGAAAAAGTTATCCATTATATTTTCGGTAGACGTTTATAGTGATCGCTATCTCGTAAGGTATCTATCGAACAATTTCAGATTTATGCTGATTAGAAAGGTGACATTGGACACTAAAATATTCTCTTGCGGTTTTTGTTTGATTCATTCAGTTACGAGTACAAGGTTTTAAAAATAGAAGACAACAAACAGAAAATTCGATACATTTTCGTTTTTCTCTTGTAACGGCGAAAAAGATAGCCGGGTGGCTAAAATTATGAAATGTGTTTATCGTCCTATATAAGATTGTAACAACCAGTTACGTACAATTTTTGTTTCGTCGATTCCGTTTGGGTATTTTTGATGTTAGAGATGCACCTCGCATGTGGATGCAGCATCGTCGAAAATGTATAAAATATCAAAAATGATCAAACTTGACAGCATGTCAGCAGTCGTAGCTTCGCACAAGACCTAAAAATCTACATGAAAACTGTTTTAAACCTTTTTACAAAGCGAATCTGAAAGAAGTTACAAAAAGTTGACGTAAAAATAATGGATTTCTTTTTCCCCAATCAAATATATATATATATATATATATATATATATATATATATATATATATATATATATATATATATATATATAAGTGTGTATGTATAATAAATTTAGAATATAAAGGGAAGATGTATTATTTATAATATAAGAAAACGTAGCATAACAGGCAGTTGCTATGGTAAAACTCTTAGCTAAGTATAAGTTTTATGAATTATGAACGACGCAAAGCATTTGTTTGTGCTGCAACAAGGATATATTTCCTCGTTGACGAAGACAGAATTTCTAGTCCACGCCCAGAAAATGATACACTTTTATGTTCTCAGAAAAAACTACATCCCAACATGATTCATCGGCGTGTCTTCCGTTCAAAATGTAATTTGATGTTCCAAGGGAATTCTATTTTCTACATTTTCGCGTGCACTCTCCTGTAAAGTTTTTTTCCCCATCTAACCTACAGTTTGTCAAAACAAGAAAAAAAAATTCTATTTACCAAAAGCACGAAATGGAATGAAAGATGGATTCTCCCTTCCGTGCTTTATTTCTTTTACTTTTTTTTCCTAAGGAAAAAAAGTCCCTCCACGCACACCCCAAACCATCACACTACCCCTCCGCGTAACTGCGAGAAGAACTATCAAAATGACAGATTGGCCACGAAACTTTTTCCTGGAAGAAACTCCTACTTAAGTGACGTTTGGCTGCCGATTCTTCTGTTTTTCTTTTCTGATTTAGGACGGTTCTGAGCGATAAAGGGAGAAAAGAGGGGACTGCGTGAAAAAATAACGCAGAATATTGTTTTTTTTTTATTCTTGTGTTGTGTTTTCTTCGAGATTTCATTTTTCATACGTTTCTCCTTAGCGTTTGTCGTGTCATGTCTGCCACCCCTGTCACGTGTGTCAGCGGTGTGTTACATGGCAGGTAATGAAATTCACCTGACACAACTTAGAACGTTAAAGGAATGAAAAAGCGTGAATCGTTTTAACTGGTGTGACAGACAGTCTATGTGACAGCTGAAAAACGTTCTATTTGATAAAAACTTTTGTAGCAATTTCATGACGGATTCTGCCACAACTATGGACTGCGAAACTTTAGAAAGTAAACAGCTATGAATCGTTCTAAAAAAATGGGACCTTCCTAAATTAGTTTGAACTGAGACTTTAAGATTATTTAAACATCATTTAAAAAATTGAAACAAACTTATTTTTGTGTCATTTATGCAAAACTAAGCGAAAAAGATGGCCACAATTTTAGCCATTTATATACCTCTAAAATAATGAATCGGAAAGTTACAGGGATTAATCCGATATTTATTGAAAAGCTTATTTTAAATCCGATGAAAAATATTTAGATTGACATATTTTTCATTTGATATATATGAAAGAATAAAAATAAAAACCACTGTAATTCTACCCATTTATATTTTGTGAATTATTAATAAGATAGAGATAAACTAATCCTGCATTGTCATAAAATTTAATCCTAAAATGCTATCAATCTTGCCGATAAAAATGAAAAACCCGAATAAATTATAGTATTTTTTAAATTACTTAAGTAATTATTCCCTTCCTTCATAATCATATATATATTAGATTGGGGAAAAAGAAATCCATTATTTTTACGTGAACTTTTTGTAACATCTTTTGGATTCACTTTGTAAAAAAGTTTAAAACAGCCTTCATGTAGATTTTTAGGTCTTGCGCGTTACGACTGCTGACATGCGGTTCACTTCGATCATTTTTGATATTTTATAGACATTTTCGACGATGCTGTATCCACATGCGAGGTGCATCTCTAACATCAAAAATACCCGAACGGAATCGACGAAACAAAATTTGTACGTAACTGGTTACAGTCTTATTTAGGACGATAAGCACCTTTCACAATTTTAGCCACCCGGCTATCTTTTTCGCCGTTACAAGAGAAAAACGAAAATGTATCGAATTTTCTGTTCGTTGTCTTCCATTTTTAAAACCTTGTACTCGTCACTGAATGAATCAAACAAAAAACCACAAGAGGATATTTTGGTGTCGAATGTTACCTTTCCAACGAGCATACATCTGAAATTGTTTGATAGATACCTCACGAGACATCGATCACTACAGACGTCTACCGAAAAAATAATGGATTACTTTTTCCCCATACTCATATATATATATATATATATATATATATATATATATATACCGTATTTTTCTGTATATAAACCGCGACCATTTTTCAGGGAATAGTCGAAAATATATACTGCTTGTAACATGGGTGTCGTATAAAGTAAAATAAAATGCACAGAATGATTAAAAGTATAATAAATTATAAAGAAAAAAATATTTATGAAAAAGATATCTTTGGATCTACATCCTTGAAAAGTGCGATAATCTGAGTTGCAAGTACGAGATCGATCAAGAGCTATCTTTGATATCCAAGTAAAACTTATCGTTTTTTAATTTCTAGTAATTTTTAAAACGATGTGAGACAAATTTTTAAAAAATATATATTTGTTTTAATAATTAAATGAATGAAATGAGTTAATTTCAAACTGCGTATTGGATATATTTTTCTATTGTTTTGCGCATGCTTTGCTTTTCACTTCACATTAGCATGTTTTTTGCCATTTTTTTATTTGCTTTTGCAACAGCTTTTATTTTAAATTCCGTTGTTTCAATTGTTTTTTTTACCTTTCGTCTTTCGTATGATGATATGAGAACTTGAATATTTTCAGAACGAAACAACTCGCATGGAGACAAAATACGAAATGACGTTAGCGAATCGCAACTGTAATATCTTTACAAGGAACAGAATTCGTTTTTGAACGTAATTAGATAAAGTTAATTTAGCTTAAATAACTTAGCCGTATAGTGTCCCCGTTTATTATTTATTTTATGAAATATAATTTATTTCTTTCAAAATCTTATAAATTTCTCTGACAATGATTGCTTTTTATCAGATGATCCTTGTTGGAGTATAATACGCTAAGCGAAATTCGGAACTTTTTTAGCACATAATTTGCGAATTGTATACAGGCAACTACAGTATATATATATATTCTGTTTATTACCTGCAATAATATATTTTTATTCTTTTTTTTACAATTTCGTGGGCAGACGTGTTTAATGTTTCTTTCCAGATATCTCTTCAAATCCAGATGTATTTTTTCACAAGTTTATTAATTTATAAAAGAATTTGGATTCATATTTTCAGATAGAAATGCCTAAAATAATAAATGGCTGTAGTATTCTAATACATCAGAAGCACTTTTCAATCATAAAATTATAATTTATTTGATTTGGATAGTTGATAAACTTTCCTTAGAGAAATGTATATAGTTATTTCACTTGAAGTGAATTTTTATAGGCCATAATAATTATAACAATTATGACACTGAATTATTATTATTACTACTATATTTCATACTAAGCTAAGTAAAATATGTTTTCTTCATAAATAATATTGAAAAAGTAATTAAAATAATTATAATTACTTTTCTAAAGATTTTTAACAGTTGAAAAAAATAAAAATTATTTTTTCTTTATTTTAGAATTTGTTTTTCCAGTTAGTTTGTTTTGAAGCCCATCTGTAATACTTATCGTTATTAATTTTTTACTATCATAAATTATTCAGGCTACAATGATGAATGATTTGCAGATTGCATTAAATATATTTTACACACACACACACTATAAATAGAATTAAAATAAAAAATGTTAAAATATAAAAATTAAAATGAGATATTAAGGTTATAAAATATTAAAATTAAATATTTTAGTATTTTCTGGTACTTAGCATTATGGGTTGAGTATTTTTTGGTATTTAGCATTATGGGTATAAATTCAAATTTGAATTTTTGACGAATAGAACGTGAAAGTACCGTGTCATTTCTGATTTTGAATGAAAAATACTTCGGTTTAAAGATTAGGTTGATTTGGTTGACGCTTAACACACAGTAACTTACAGTTTAAAATGGATCCCAAACCATTACAAACGTCCAAGCTGTAGGTGGAGTTTGAACAATTGAACTGTTGAACCGAAGGCCAAGGTACAAACTATTTGGCTTAGCGAAAAAAATTTGTATGTTATCTCTCTCTCTCTTTTTTTTTGTCCAGTGTTATCCAGGCTGGCAGTATGGGTGCGCTGCTCCACTCTTTCAACTGAACCGCAATTGGGTGTGGAGTCCGACTTCCTCAGTACACACATGCCATAGGAACCCGTTTATAGGGTAGGCAACCATTCACACTTCATTCGTACAAGGAAAAGACAAAGATAGGAGAGAGAGAGAAAGAGAAAGTACATCTATGCCCCAACTGGGTTTCGAACCCAGACCTCCCTATCCGCTGTCAGGTATGCTGACCACTAGACAGAGTAGGCGGCATGTTTATCACATAATATCATTTTATGCATTTATATATAATCTCTTGTTCAAAGATAATTTTTTTCTGCTGCTTATTTCTGTTCAATATAAGGAATACTAATCATAAGCAATTGTCTCATAATTTTGAATCGCAATTTGAATGACGAAGCTGATCATACGAGCTGGCCCGCCCACTTCACATCAGGCTATATCACTAGAAAGACACTGAAGCATAATATTGTTTAAGAATGCTTTGATGGTTATTGCTAGGGTTAAATATCAAATCCTAAAACTTTATGCTAAGCATTATTTCAAGCTTCAATTTGGAATGTTGTTTTTTACTAACATGCACTTTTATAAATTCTACACGATTTCGTAAAATTCAGAACGTATACCATGTAATTAACAATTTAAAACAATACATTAAATATGTGCAGATACATCTCACTCTTTATTCTTTTTTTGTCATTAAACGAAAGTAATATAAATGCCAAATGCAACAGATTTGTGTTGCTCCATTGGAGACAGCTTTATGGCATTTCAAGAAAGGGATTTTTTCTGGTATAAAGGCACGAAAATACGTATTTTCCTTAATGTACACCTAAGTCTGTTTTTACACGGTAGATTGGTTCCAGAAGAAGCCGTGTAAAAAAAAAACGTGTAAAAAAAGACATTGATCTTATACAAAAATGGGTGATTTGTTCCTAATCTCTAAAACCTATTAAAATTAGTGAAAAACAAGAATTTTTAAGAACAAGAATTCATGTTTATTTTATTAAATCAAATATATAATGCTTATTTTCACAAGCATAGTAATTAATGATAAAAAAGATATGCACTCTAATCTTAAAAGTAATATAAATTAAATGTATGGCAAGTTCAGGAACTAAAAAACTATGTTGTGAACGAAAAGAATAGGTTATTCAATTTTTCCAAAGAAATTGCCTTCCGTTTTAGTTTTATATCTGACATTTCCTTTTAGGGATACATAAAATATTTAACAAAATTAAAAAACATAAATAACTGAATAAATACAAAATATTTTTTGGCTTACCTTTTATCTTAATGCGTTAAAATTAAATTTAATGGAAAATCAAATTTGCCTGCAAAAAATTTCTTTACCAAACACGTCTTATTGCATTGACAGTTCACAAAATATTAACACGTTTCAATTGCTCTGACCAGTAAATTTTATTGTATGCACATAAAGGGAATTCCCCTACTTGTTTGTACGTGCTAAAGGGGAATTCACTTAAATCTTTAAGCTAGTGTTCGCAAACTATCGATGGTTTCAGACTTTTTTCTTTCATAAATACTTTTTTGTGATATGAACATACTTCGCAAAAATTAAATTTGACAAAAAAAATTTAAGTACATAAAATTTCAAATCGTGCTAAATGGAATAAAATCGTGTAAAAAAATTAAAAATATTCAATTTTCAAACCGTGTTATTTCAAAACCGTGTACAAAAAGACCGTGTAAAAACAGACTTAGGTGTACAATAGAATTTTCCCTATAATTCAAACAGCCGTGTATTGAAAAAGAAAAATTCCCCAACTCTGAAGTAAAGTGAGGAGAATTATTCCCATTCTCGGGACAAATCTCACTATAATTTCAGGATATAACAGTATGCAAATAAGGAAGAATATTTTTGAAATTTATGGTAAAGGTTATGGAAAGATCTGCAAAATGTATGTGTCGTTTTTCTTAGATTATATTTGTTTCCTAAAAAGTTTCGCACAAATTCTATCAAGAAATTTTAAAAATAATTGCTTTGAAGAGCTATATTTCAAGGAAAGAGAGAGCTTCATTACAAGGAAAAATAAGAAATGTGTACTTTTGAAGCAGAGATTCGAACCTAC
>JAPDSC010067210.1:0-10834 GCA_026290005.1 Latrodectus geometricus
ATATATGCATTTTTGCACGTGGCCACAATTTTGCATTTTTTACAAAAAATCAGTATTATGCTATCGAAGTTATGGAAAATTGGAAATCAAAAATTCAACTTATATGAAATTGACTTAATAATTTTATATTATATATATTTTTAATTTTTTAGCAATATGATATAATTTATGGTGTTTTCAACGGAAACTTTTCTGAATTCATATGAATTTTATTGCATTTATTTTTATATGAACCATTCCACTGCTAATGTTACTCACAAAAATATAGTTTTTAAAGGCACATAAAAGTAAACTATTTGGTTAAACATCAGATATTTTGATAAAAATGAAACAAAAAATTGAAATTTTTAATTTGGCATAAACCACTTCAGTATATAATATTTATTTTATTAAAATTTATTTTAAAACGTTGTTTTTAAATAAATAATTAAAGTGAAATTAAAATTCAAAATATTCAATCAGTTTTTATTTCTGATTTATGCATAATTTCGAATTATTAAATAATCCATATTAGATTGATTTTGCACATAGTTAATTTGTTAATTTTTATATACAATTGTAATTTTTAATAGTTCTTAAAAATTAATTTAAAAAGGAAGTTTATATCCAAAGAAAAAGTGTTTTAGTTGGCATATGAGTAATTATAATAATGATAGCTATAAAAAGCTTTATATTTTACCTAAATATATTTCAGCAATCAATTCCATTATTTAAAGCGTTGGGCCAAATTCAAAATTTATCATTAATAAATATCACAGCTCTTTTACAATAGTTGTAAAATTATTCTTTTATCATTTATTATAATATACAGAACTTTTCAGATGTATAACATTATTATATATGTTAATAGATATGGATATGATAATAATAAAATATATTGGATTTGAAGAAATTTGCAATAAATATAAGTTATAAAATGATAAAGAAGCTCGCAATAGATTATGTATTAAATCTGAGAAAATCTAGAATCTATATAAATATCATTATCAAACTGTAAGCTATGATTCATCAATATTAATGCTATGAAATAACATGTTAAAAATTTTTCATAAAATGCTACTTTGTTCTAGTAAAACAGTATGCAGTCTTATACTTAACCTGATCAGCATAAAACGCAATATTGCGTGAAATTGAGAAGTGAGTCTAATAGACCTAAATGTAAATTTTATGCATTTTCAAAATTGCTTTTATCTAAATACGAATGAAAGTATAAATTCAAAGCGAAAACTCAGCATGAGTTTAAAATCGGTGTATAATTTATTGTGCTTTATATTGAACATATGCATTTGCTACTATGGTGCTTTCAAATTATTCTGGCTTTTAGGAGATATTTAGCAGAAATACCGGGGTACAAAATGGGTTAGTTTTCTAAGATGTTGGATATAATCTATTCTTTTTTTATTACTATATAGAAAGTTTATTCCCAAATAAATCCAAATTACGGTAACATATAATGTAATTTAGCTTATATTAACTTCAAAAATATATGTGATCATATGAATTGGATATATTTTTATGCATTTGACAAATATGTCGTTTATCTCTTGTATCTGGTACAATCTGCACACAAATTTGTATTAAAATGACATGAGTTTCTCCCAAATATATTTATAGTATGGCATTAGACCTACAATTGTGTTCATATCCTAGTTATGTAATTGAGAGAAATTATAAATGTTAAATCATATAACTTTAACCATATATTTAGGTAATGAAAGTTAAAATCACTGATATTAATCAATTTAATTGTAATTCTGATGGCTTAAGTGATATTGAAAAGTATGAGGTTTTATTCTAAGAACCATTGGTATTATAATTGTTTTATATCATTTTTTATGTCTTTCCTTATATTACATTTTTTAGCCAAAACTTTATGGAGACAAAATTAAACAAAGTTATAAAGCAAAACACTCATCCGTTATGGATTCAAAACTAAAGTGTTTTGTTCTGTACTAAGACATGATAAATTAAATGTTTTGAATATATTTTTTGATTAAAATATTTTAGAGTTCATTAAATTATTATTTACTCGAAACTGTTATGTAATAACTTACTCATAAGCACTCACAAATATATAAATGTTGACTTCTATCTGAACATTTAAATTAAACATATATGATATAACCTATATATTCAATCAATGTAATATCTACTATTCAGTTTGAAGTTCAAATTAAAATAATCAATCAAGACGTGTTCCAGCATATTGCAGTGAATGACACAGGAGAGAAGATATAAAGGTTCCAATCGTAATATTAATCAATAAAAACAGAGAGACTTATTTCCATTTAATCATGAATGTAATAATTTTCTTTAAGAATAGAAATGAAATCAATTTCAAACAGCTAATTCTAAAAGCGTGTCATACTTCCTAACTCAAGCAATATCATATTAGAACTAATCAAACCCAGTGACGAAACAAATATGATGAACTACTAAATGCAGAAGTAACAATGACTGTAGTAAAAAACCTAAATAAACATACTATCATAGGAAAACTGAATATTCTTGCAAAACTGAACCTCTTCAAGGAGTGTGATTCGAGTGTTTAAGACCAATCAATCAAACCACCGATTAGGGGGAAAGCAAAAATAAGTGGTTTCTACTATGCGGAAATATACGTCGTAGCCGCTTTCAGTGAAAACTCTACGACGTATCTCTGCCGTCGCTGATTGATTTTAAACAGGAAAGTTTCGACGTATCCCTGACGTCATGAACTGATTTTCGACCAGTTTATTGCGACGTATATAGATGCGTCGCGGACGCTGAGTCGGTTGAAAAGAATTCTTACCATTATAGTCTCTTGATATATAATATAGAAAACATCTGTGCTTATTTTCGAAATAATAAATGGTTAAAATATCAATATGGATTGAATTTCATCAGCAATAAATATAAGAATTTTTAGATCTACTTCACAAAATGGACATCTTGTCAAATGAAGATTAGTGGATTTTTCCAATGGATATTTAAAACTTTCAGAGAAATGGAGATTGACATAAGCCACACTTGGAAATTGAAATGAAATATTCTGCCATCGTTTGAGAATGAGATTGGCATTTGTTCCTTAACAAATAATTTTACATTTTTAAATTATTTTATTAAATTAATTATTTAAATAATGCGAAGAGTAGATTAACGGTATGTTAATAAATGAAATTAACTGAAGTATAATAAACATATCCACATAAATTGATTGCATGTGTACATTATGTTATTAGTATGTATTAGTACATCAATTAAGTAAATTAGTACATCATAATATTGAGTTGTATTAAATAAAGCAATATTTAACTATTCTTTTAAATATATATCAAATGACTATTAAATCGCCTTTTTTGTATTGAAACCAATATTCATCCATTATATAAAACATAATTAAAACATATTTGTCTGCTACGTTAAATTCAGTTACCTACTAAAGCCAAAAAATATTTGTCATAAAAAACTTTTTCTATACACTAATAAGCACTTTAAGCCTTTAAGAATGAATATGTATAAGTAACTTTCAATCACACATTGACCTAAATCTTTTTAATTATTGATTAATCAGTTATAAAAATGTATTAAATTGTATTTAAATACTTTTTTAAGGATTTCGGAAATTCGGTGTTCTAAAGCTAGAATTGCTGTTATGAAAATATATTCTTGAATATTGTTTAAAGCTTTTTATTTTAAACAGTTAAATCTTATTATTTTTTTAACATTGATTCATTTTTGCTTTACAATCGTTAAGTTACTATTACTATTACTATTACTTTAACTATTACTTTATCGCATACATACCATATATATTTATTAGGTTGTTTACTGTTTTGCATAATATAAAAAAAATTATTGAACACAGTTATAAATTGTATTTTATTAAATATTTTTCTGCTTTAAATTAATTAATTAAAATATGTTTTCTATTGTTTAATATATTGAATAATTTACTTGATAAGATGATTTTTGTCTATATGAATCATTGTTTAGGATAACCCTGAGTATATCTTTTTATGTATTCCTTTATAAACGTTAGCAGTGATGGATGTAAAAATAATTATATTTATGTTTTCTTTATAGTAGATAATAAAATAAATATCTTTCTTAAAACTAAAATTGTCGTATTATAATATAAATAATATTAACAGAAATAAATATAAGGCATTATTACTTCATGCATTCTTTACACCTATAATTAACATGTTGAAAGAAAAATTAATTATATGCTTTTAATTACGTATTATATTAATATTTGTATGATAAAGATAATTATTATCCGACCTTTATAAAGTACAAGAAAGGTAATTAAGGCCTTTTTTAAGTTTCGGTTTAGATACATTTTTGGAAATTCTAAATGTTCAATTCCAAGAAATATTTTACAAAACTTGAATAAAGTAAAATATTCATATTTAAAATTTTGTGATGAATTTATTCTGTAATATCATTTACATCATGCAGAACTTACTTGTTAAATATCCATGTATAAAAACGAGATTGAATAGCAATAAATACAAATACGTGAAATAACTTATATTAAACTCTTCACATTGCTTTTATGAAAATAATATTCAGGTCTATTTTTACAGCTAAACTCCATGAACTTTCTGAAACAATTATTATTCTAAATCATATCTCAGTTATTTGGTATTAGTTTAAAAGCTAGCTCAAGATTTGAAGCAATAAATAAATTCAAAGCATTGCCAGAAAATAAGTTTAATTGCTTGCAAACAGACTTTGTTTGTCCCTAGGTAGATATAAAGCAGTTGCGTGATATGAAGCCCAAATAATTTATGTTGCGTGAATCGACTGACTTATTTCACTTCAAGGTAACCAACAACAATTAGGAATAAGCAGGAGTTGATAAGAAAAGTAAATAATGCGTGAATAGGACTTGAATAATTTCTCTAATAATGCAAGCCTTATTAATTAAATTCTGCATTCGGAAAAGTCACGTGTCTTCCAGTCTTTACTGTATTTTGATAAGCAATTATTCACGCTGATATAATTAAAATATATTTATGAGGTTTGTTGAAGATAAGTTGCTGAGAGATATATGATAAATATAAGGGAATCTTTTGGGATGACTTTTGTAAAAAAATAGGTTAGTTTTATTCCAAATCAATTGATTGTATTATTATTTGTAATCAATACATTTGTTTTCCTAAGTTATTGTAAATACATATTTTTTATTAAAATAATTGCAAAAATATAGTCAAATTAATTTTTATCTCTAATAATCATATTTGGTCTGAAAGTTAAAATTATTTTCATAGATATTTAAGTTTAAAATTGCTGAATAATGATTGTTGATGATTAACAAATAAAGTAAATATAATTCTATCTAAAATGTTTAGCTAAAAATTGCACATTCCAAAAAACGTTATAGAATTATTAAGATATGTAATAAGTAAGCATTAATTTTACCCAAGTATTTTCGGTAACTATTTAAGTCTACAGCTAGATTAACTTAAATATTCAGAATATTTCTCTACAGTGCAACTGTGAAAAACTATCAACCACTCTATACAACTGGTTGTCACGAATTATGTGATGAAATGATTGCTGTAAAGAATATTAGAATTATTGAAATAGACACCCTGATGTGAAAAATCAATCATCTCACTCTCCATTTGGAAGTCATGTAATTTTGTCTTTTAAAACAATGTATCATGTCATACAATATTATTTCGACAGAGGAAGAAAATATAAAATTCTTTGCGAATATTCTTCCAGTTATAGCCTAGCTTCTTTTATCACAATATCAGATAGGCTAAATATCAAGACTTACATCAACCTTATGAGTAGTCCATCAAGTTTCCTTCTTTCTTCATGTATCATTGACACCCTTTAGAATAATAACTTTCTACCAATTTCAAATCATAAACTCGTATTATTTCTTGAGTGACAATCATGATTTTTTGGAGTACTAAAACAAACTAAAATGTTGAGAATAGGGTGAAGCACACACTTAAATTGGCTGATCCAGATCTTAGCGCTACCTATCAACAAATGGATCAAGTTGAACACTGACTTACAGGGTGTTCTGACATTTGAAAATTAGTGGCAACAAGATTACCACTTATATATCTTTGTTTAGTACAAAACATGATATCTCCAATGATATGTGTTGTATCCATCAGTCCAAATCGGTTAGAGGCAAATAGATATCATTTTCCTTTAATAAAACTGGTGACTAGTTAATCAAAAGTAGATATAGAATTAACAATATAATTTTACTCAATGGATATTTTTAAAATATTGATTTTATTATTTATTATTGAATAAGACATCTTTGCTATAAAATACAAAATTTAGCGTATAATTCTATAAAAAATATGGTCTTAATAAGAGTTGATTTTTTAATCTAATTACATATTATTGTAATAAGTACTTTGAATATTGTAAACAACATGCTTTATTTCTATATTGCAATTTATCTGCAATATTCAATAATTGATAAAACTAAAACATAGGAGAATAGAAAACACTAAATTTTAACACTGGCTGTTTCTTATATAAGAAAATATAAGCATTAACAACTAATAACTCTGTTGATAGTATGTTTAATCACTATTTTATTACAAGGAAGTGGAAATCAAAACTCTATATATATTAGTTATAATAAAAATTAATTGAAAATATCAAAATATTTTAATCTTAAAACTATTAATGCTTCACAATGGTATATGAAAGTGTAATGTATATATGGTTTCATAAAGTAATTAAGATTTTGCTTTTTCAGTTAATTTCTGAAACTTGAAATTAAATTTAAACTTTGATTGAAAAGAGACTTCAACTTTAAACAAAATATTTTGTGACTTATTTTAGAATTATAAATATTATTTTAGAAAATAAACTTATTTTAGAATTATAAATATGGAATGTAAAAAAATGCCATTTTTTTTAATTTCGATCAAAATAATATGCTTCGCTTTCACTTTTTGTCAATGTATCATTTAATCACTTGATATTCAATAAAAATAGTCTATCATCATAGACAGTATATGTATACAGATTTTAAGTTTTCAATTATACTTTTACATTAAAAGGTAATAATGAAAAAACACGTAAAAAGCATTTATGTACAAGTTACTTTCAGAAGCTTTTCCTCTATTATTTTGAATAAATATAAATTGGCCTATTTACATTACAATAAGTGCATCATGGTTTAAAATTTTATTTATATATCATTTAAAATTTCCACGAAGGCCTTATACTTGTGAATATTTAAATAAAAAGTAGAAACAACTATTTTCAATGATTACAAAAGATTATCTTACATAATCAATTACTTAGAGTGTAGTCAAATGTATATTAAACAGTTTCATCTAAACTACTAAATGCCTAAACTCAGAATTCTAATTTAAAATATATTTAGAATATTAAATTAATTTAGATAATATTTAATATCTATTACTAAATAAATTTAAAATTTATTTAAATATTATTAATTTAGTTTATATTTAAGCCTATAAAAGGAGGTTAGTATTTTTTATGAAATCATTTCTATTGTCTTTAAAATTATTTTAAGTCAAACATCTTTGTTTGTAACTATAAATTTCTAATTAAAAAATAAATATTATTTTGGGGGAAAAGTAATCCATTATTTTTTCGGTGGATGTTTGTAGTGATCGATATCTCGTGAGGTATCTATCAAACAATTTCAGATTTATGCTCGTTGGAAAGGTGACATTTGACACTAAAATATCCTCTTGCGATTTTTTGTTTGATTAAATCAGTTACGAGTACAAGGTTTTAAAAATTGAAGACAACAAACAAAAAATTCGATACATTTTCGTTTTTCTCTTGTAACGGCGAAAAAGATAGCCAGGTGGCTAAAATTGTGAAAGGTGTTTATCGTCCTATATAAGACTGTAACAACCAGTTACGTACAATTTTTGATTCATCGATTCCGTTTGGGTATTTTTGATGTTAGAGATGCACCTCGCATGTGGATACAGCATCGTCGAAAATGTCTATAAAATATCAAAAATGACCGAAGTTAACCGCATGTCAGCAGTCTTAACGCGCAAGACCTAAAAATCCACATGAAAGCTGTTTTAAACCTTTTTACAAAGTGAATAAAAAAGAAGTTACATAAATTTCACTTAAAAATAATGGATTTCTTTTTCCCCAAACTAATATTTAAAACATTATTTGTTTTTTTTTTTTTTTTTGGACGAAATTCGAAAAAAAAAGTTATGTATTTTTAATTATTTCTTTAGCAAACCTATTTTAGGAGCATAAAATATTTCCACGATTATATATATAATATAGCTAATTCTAAATTCAAATTATTAAAGTGTTAAAAATCCTAATATGTACAGTTTTTACACCTATTCCACTTTTCTATTTCAGTATACACTCTGCGCCCTGTTGAACTTAAATAATATTTACTTATTTGATGATTATTTTGAAAATATTTAAAGATATAATTGTTAGGTCAAAATGATATTACCCTTGCAAAAATTAATAGATTAATCAAAACATTTGGATTTAATGTTTGTTTGAAGATCAGTAAAAATCATTGCTAATATCAATTCAATGAATGTCTTAATTAAATAAATTTAAATTTAATATTTTATAAATTTAAGAAATAGTCAAACAACATTTATTTCATTTTTCAGAAAATATCGATTATTTGAACAAGTGTTTCTAATACAGAACACAAGAAAATTAGCTGTAGGCAATTCGGTTTTGCAAAACTTCAATCACATTACCTTGCTACTCTTTTTACTCTTTCTAAGAAAATCAAAATCAAATCTATTTATAATGGACAATATATTCTTCTTCATATGTTAATAACACCCATTTATCTGATATCAAAAGCTATTAATATATCAATATATAATGAATATATATTTTTAGATCACAAAATTTAATGTAGACTTTGTAAATAAGCATTATTAATATAATTTTTACAAAATTGCTGCTTGTTTACGAAGTATAATACTTTTAATGAGAAATTAGTATAAGAAGAGATTCTGTTTTCTAATCAGAGAGAGAGTGTTGAGACAACTTCTTCAAAATATTAAAATTATTATTTTCTATATTTATCATAAATATAATACTTTTAGGCCAGTGAAATATTAGGAAAACAAAAAAATCTTAATATTTTGTTTATTTTATAAGAGGAAAATATATTTTTTTTTTCTAAAACGTTCAGCAGTTTAGTAAAATATAATGTAACAATTGCAAAAGCAAATATTAAAATTTGCAAAACTGTGAGCGAACTAATATCTTATAAAAGCTCACGTAGAATAACATATTTGCATTTACAAAGGAAATGCATACATATATCTAAAAAAAGGGTTTAATGAGATATTTTTTAGATAACTCCTCTGTTTTAATTTGCCACTTGTTTTCAATTTGTCTTTTGTTTATTTTCATTCATAGAAATTTTTTTTATTTGTTGGAAATACATACAATCGCGATTTCATGCATTCTACTGAGTAAAACATTTTATGTTTTTTGTATTTCTGTGAAAATCGTTCATTTAGTAATAAAATTGTATTAAATTTCCAAAACATGATTAGAATAATTAAATAATTTTATCCGTTATAATGTTTTTGTTTTCAAAACATTTTTGAAGCATGGTCTTATTTTAATATTAATCTGTTGGTTTACCACAATATCAATGTATTCATTTTATGTAATTTGTGATATCTGTGAAAGATATTTTTTATTGAATTTATTAAAATAATTTTACTAGTTAATTAGTATACGTTTGTTTATAAATTCAAAAATAATTTATAACAACATGCAAGAGAATAACATAAGTTTATTGTTTGTTCATAAAGTAACAGTAATCTACAAAGAATTATATAAAATTGTAATTATTAGCACTTTTTTAATATTTGCAGCAGTGCCATGCAAAAGTAAATGGGGATTGCTTTTTTTCAATTTTAAAATATCAATAAATAATTTATAGAAGCAGCAGTAACTTTGGGTTGTAAAATTGTTTTCCTATTTTATTGAGTTTAAACTGAATATAAAAATGTCAATTAGGCTTAATTAAATAGTTATAAAATATTTAGATTATTACACAAATATTACATTTTTAGAGAGCACTGTATGTCATATCCATTACTTGTTAAAAGTATTTTTAAGTAATAGTAACTAACTATAAGCAATTAAACAATTTATTTTCTAGTTTAAAGTTAGTGAGATATTTATGCAAATCATGATAAATTATGAATCATGCAATACTCATATGAAAAATATTTGCATGTCTTGATGCTTCACTTTTGATACAAAAGTACTTCAACTCAATAAATAACGTTTATTCGTAACTTTGTGAAATGAAAAGTATACATTATTTTTCTTATGAATAGAATTAAATCATATGGTATTCATTAAAACTTATAATAGAATAATATATATGCCGTTTAAAATCTCTTTAAGTTCTGTTTGGTTTTGAATATTTTAAAATGGGTTGTGTATAACAGATACTAAATACCTTATTAAAAGTAAATGATATCACACGAAAAAATTTTTAAAATTAAAAAATTGTGTGTATAGAATTAAAAATGTCTTTCTTCATTTTCAGATACCTTTCATCATTGTCAATTAAAACCACTTAAGTCTTGCAAGTGTTATAATTTTCATTCTTTTTTAATTTTAAAAAAGCCAATGTGGGTGTGTGTAAACACTTGCAAGAATTTTAAATGATCAAGAAAAATCAATGATAGTTCATTTTATAAAAATCAATATAGCTCATCCCTTTTAAACAAATTTGATTATACCTTCTAAAATCAATTAAGCATTCAATTAAGCACAAAATAAATTAGTAATGGCTATAAAATATTGAAGCACTTAAGAGATTTGCTTACAAAACAGAAGGGTGATC
>JAPDSC010067212.1:0-27528 GCA_026290005.1 Latrodectus geometricus
TGCCCAGCTTTCTTGAAAATGAAATTTCCTTTTTACTATTTAGTTTTCTAAATTTAGAGTAAAGAATATCCATTTCTAATTGCGTTCAGAGTATCAAAAAGATTGCGATTATATCATGTTATTTAACTATGTAAAATGCATTTATATATATTTGAGCAGAAAACATACTGAGCTTAGAATACAAAAATGAAATTAATTTACAGATTTGAACTAAAAATACAAATATCCAAATTGTATCCTTAGTTACTCAAACGATCGTAAGTAAGTATTATTTCTTACTTATGTAAAGTATTACGTTATTATGTACATAATATTATATATGATTTTATACTTATGTAAAGTATTACTTTATTATGTACATAATATAATACATATGTACATAATATTATAATTGATTTTATAATATTGGTTATAAATTAATAAATGTGCACCTTTTACCTGGCAACTGAAAAAACTGAAATCAGAACAAAAAGAGTTAAATTAATTATTGCTAGCAAAAGTGTGGGAACGTGCAGATTTCCATTGTACATAAATTTGGTAAAATGCTTAGAGTATGGTTTCTAATTAACATGTCTTCAAATTTTTATATTTTTTATAGATATGACCATTGAGAACAAATGGGGAATTTAGTTGTAAAATACATTAAAAGCTAATAAAATATTTCTGTAAATTGCTTAAAGACCTTCTTGAATGAAGGAAACATTTAATTAATTACAGTTATGTTCTGTTCTCTAAGGGGTAAAATTTCATAACTAAATAACATTTAAATTTTTTTATCTCTATGTCTTTTTTATATCTTTTTTTATAATCTTTTTTATATCACGGGGGATGTGCTATCATTGCCCCTAAAGTGGGTGGGTCTTTGTGTTTTAGAATGAGGGACCAAGCAGAAGACCCTCAGACTTATTCTACCATCCCAGAGGTAACAGGGAGGACATATTTAACATGCATCAGTCCCCATAGTGAACACAACGGATCTTTCGTCGGTTCCGGATTCGAAATTATCATCTCCCGATATCGAGACAGAACGCCCAAACTAACCAGGTCATCAGATCCTTATAGAGCTTAATGTTACATCATCCACTCTCAGAAATCATATGGAAAACATTAGCATTTAGTTGGTATTAATTCAATCATATAATGTCTATAAAACTAATGAATTTGTTCACTTAGTGATGAAAATATCTATTTAGTTATTTATTTATTATTTAATAAAGGCCAATTATGTAATTAAAATCAATTGCCATAAAATCACAATAAACAAGGAGCACAGTAATTAATTATCTCACAGTTAAAAAATCTCAAAAAAGTCAAGAACTGGTATTCGGTTTCGACCTTTTGACTTGTCAAAAGAAATTTATTTTTAAAGACAGGAACAAGAAAAAAGTTTTTATTTTTAAGAGATTTATTTTTTAAGTGAACTTTCTTTGTCCTTAACTTTGGAAAAGAGATGCTTACCATGATCTAATTAATATATCTCAGAATTATTTTTGTGCTTAGAGGTTATGGCAAAGAATTGCTCACCAGTAGAATTTTTTCATAATTTTTATAACAAATAAATGCTAAAAATTACAATATGCTACTTTTTCTTTTGATCTTTTTTTAAATATACATCTTTTTCTTTGCATTTTGTTGTTGTGGAATGTTTTTTATTATCTCGGTATAAAGTATTAAAATCAATAATTTTAATTCTTTACTAGCTTTTTTCCTAGCTAAAAACCATATTTTGATTATGGATTCTTTAAAAAATGCTAAGTGTCTTATATCACTTTTTATTTCTTTAAAAAAAACTGAATTTGATTCAAATCAATACTTGAATGTGCAAACTCTATGCGTTAATCTGCGCTTTAGGTCCCCTACTCTGCCAGCGTGGCGATAAATGCACCAAGCGTGGTAAACCGGACGTTATTATACCTAATGAGCTCTTTATGGCAACCTCCGAAGGAAATAATTTGCGCTTTTTCGCGCATGCTCATTAATTGGTTTTTTTCTTTTAGCATTTTCATTGGTCGTTAATTAGTTTCAGTTTGAAAAATCGATCATTTTCATTGGTTGCTAATTAGTTTAAAACCGTTAAAAATCGTATTCCATTATCACCATGGCAACAGCGTTTTTGAAAACCCGCCAAGTACGGTACCCACAGCACTTCTTCGCCAAGTTGGCAGAGTAGGGGACCTAAAGCGCATTTTCACCACTCTATGAAATGATTGAAAAGCAAAGAAAACTTTAACTAAGAAATTCATTTTTATATAAAATGGTATATTTTATTCCATAACATAACATTAAACACAAAAACATGTCAAATTTGTATGTTATTGTTCTCATGGAAATGTATATTCTTTGTGTAAAGTTACGTTCCGGGAAAGAATATATATTTCGTTTAAATTTTGCTCTGGTGTATTCCTTTCGCATCTGTTTCTGTGCTGAAATCTATGTTGTTACTTGTAAACACAGGAGGTAAGTTTTGCTCTATCAACAACACATTCGGATGAAACCGTTAATGAATTCATAGACACAATTAAAAGTATCCTTTGACTTCTGCTTTATTTAATTTGTTGTCTTTACTTTTTGTTAAATACTATGTTTTCACTCTTCCCGTAAATTCTTTCGTTGACTTGTCCTTTGCAAACACCCACATTTTTTCCCGTCATAACCTCTTGCAGTTCCTTTGAGATGTTCGGCCTGAATTTGAATTATCTTGTAAGTGTTCAGAAAATATTTTTATGCTGTTCGTCTTAAGAATTATTTAAAAGATACTTTCTTCTGCAATTTGATAGGATCAGAGTTGGATATAAATTACGTAGATTGCATTTAATGAAATATCATGACTTTATACTTTTTTTCCATTTAAATGCAAACATCCGAGAAACTGAAAGGATTTTTGTCTGTGTTATTTATATTTATGTTTTATAATACAAATGTCTTTCCCACTTCATTATCAAAGTAAATATGGTATTTGTTTCCATTTCTTTTCTTCTGACAGTTTTTTCAAAATAAAAATAATAATTTATTAAAATATATATTTTCTTCCTCATATTTTTTAAATTTTATTATTTATTTAATAAATTGATTTTAGAAAATCTCAGTCTTGGACATTTTTTTTGACCGACAATTATTGTTTTTTTTTTTTTTTTTTTTTTTTTTTTTTTTTTTTTTTTTTTTTTAAATACCAAACTAAATTTTCTAATTATGAATATGCAAAAAGCATCAATAAACCTTTAAAAGTTTGAATACACAAAGATTTTCATATGCAATAAATTTTTAAGAGCTCTAATATCACATAGACATATCAAGTTTGAAACGAATTTATGCAACTGTTAAAAAGGATTAAACATATCATAATAATCTATTGTGGTATATAAATTAAGAAATAACATAAATATATTGAAAAATGTACCATATGTTAATATATTGTAAAATATCATGAAAATAAAATAATAACTTTGTATGGAATACCAAATTAAAATAATTAATTGAAAGCTATCAAAAATGACGGAACCTTTAATGAAACGTTTTTTAAAATAAATTTCAAAATGATACGACCAAAATATAATGCTATAAAAAGCAAATAATTTATTTATAATGCTATATGCAAATACCACAACATAAATATACTCAATAACACTCAATAATACCATGAGGGCAAAATATAAAAGATTTAAATCCATTTTTCTGCACTGATTATCACAGAAATTAAGCAACAAACCTTGATATAAATGTTTTAGTCAATGAAAACTGATAAAGATCAATAACACGTTGACTCAAAATCGTTAACAAGTCAATATGAAACTTTTCACATTCTTAATTGTTGATAGATTACAATGTTTTGTAACAATACTATGATAACAATTGATTTATAATTGTTTAACTATAAGCAAGCAAAACGTTAAGAATTTAATTTTGATTTTTAATTATTAGACTATTTACAACAATGATATTAGTAATAATGATTTTAAAATGAAAATAATATAAGACAATAATGGCCATTATTGTTAAAATTTAGATTGTTGTAATCATTGGAGCGAATTACAATTTTTATGTATTTTTAAACTTTTAATTGTTATGATTTCAAATTTACAATAAATTAAGGGGGTGAAAATGCACTTTAGGTCCCCTACTCTGCCAACTTGGCAAAAGTGTGCTGTTTGTCCCGTACTTGGCGGGTTTTCAAAAACGCTGTTGCCATGGAGATAATGGAATACGATTTTTAACGGTTTTAAGCAAATTAGCAACCAATGAAAATGACCGATTTTTCAAACTGAAACTAATTAACGACCAATGAAAATGCTAAAAGAAAAAACCAATTAATGAGCATGAGCGAAAAAGCGCAAATTATTTCCTCCGGAGGTTGCCATAAAGAGCTCATTAGGTATAAAAGCGTCCGGTTTGTCACGCTTGGTGTATTTTTCACCAAGTTGGCAGAGTAGGGGACCTAAAGCGCAGATTAACGAATTAAGGGTTCTTAGAAGTTACTTAGGGGTAGGGCACTGCTCTCGGAGCATAAAATGCCGGGTTCAATGCAGTCACAATTCAATAATAGGGTAAAGATGGGGTAAAGTTTACTTTAGGATACCTCTTAATATTTTGGCTATATTTTGACGCCATGGTGGGCGCCAATATTTAAAAATCAAAATGGCAACCCTAACACAGAGTTAGTTAATATATGGAGTTTAACCAGGAATTAAATTTTATCACCAATATCGACAAATGTTTCGCGAAACCAAGGGGTACCGTTAGAGTTGTATCTACACTTTAACCGATGGAACAAATTTGATATACACCCCCCTCCCCCGAAAATTACGCGCCAAATCTGGCACTGGCCTACGGACTTTTAAATGGTTGCTGTTTCTTATTTTGGTGTTACCAATTTAGGTTTTTTCAGCTTTTAGGTATTTGCTGTTGCAAAATTTAGTATTTTCTTGTATTTTGTACCATTTTCTGAGTTTTTTTTTTTAAGTTTTTTATCTATTAATTATTTGTATTTAGCGAGAATCCATCTTGGCAAGTGAAAAAGGGGCCAAAAACAGGTATCATGGTTGGTGAGTGAAAAAAAGTCACCAAATTTCCGATTTGGGGGGGGGCATATCAAAGTAGTTCCTAACCGATAGATGTTGAGCTTCTGTGTTAAACATGTACGTTTTTTGGGGTGAGTGCTTGAGAGTTTTCGGGATTTTCTACTTTGAAACAAATGAATACAGCCTACTGCCTTTGAAAGATTACAAAGAGTGATTTTTATGCGTAAAACAAATTAAAACTAATTTTAAATATGATAAATGTTTCTTAATGATTTCATTATTAAGACTGCTAATTACATTTGATGGATTACATTTGATAATTACATTTGATATGGAAATGCTTTCCATTCGTTTTTCTTCATATATACTCAAAATTAAATATCGGAAAACTCATTCTAATAATTTCAATACAAATACTTTTTAAATTTTTTTTATTTTTATATATTTTTTAAAAAAAGGAATTTTAGGGTTTGCGAAATTTTTAGTTATTCTTTAAATAATTCTAAACTTTTTAATTTGTTGTCTTCAAGCTATTAAAGTCAGAATTACTTGTAATATAATATTTTAATCAAGTAAAAACTTTTCCTTATACGTGATATTTTTTATTACTTATTATATTTTTACCCTTAAAAACATTGAATGCATGTTTTCTTAGTCCTGATTTTTTAAGTTCAATATTTTGAGCATAAAATTGACTAATTGTTATCCGAAATAAATTATTAAAATTATTTTGCACACAAGTAAAAACTCCAACAAATCTATTTTTCTGAAAAAATCTATCTTTCTATCTTGAAGTTGTGTCTATCTTTTAGGATACAGGAGACAGCATATATTTTTCTTTTTAATTTTGATGATTTTGGTTATAGTTTGATGAATAAGGAATTCTATACAAAGTAAGAAAATGAAAAAAAAGTAAACTGAAACTTTTCTTAATTTTGATACATATGATATGCTATCAGTTGCCTTACACATGAAATACTATAGATGTGATTGGATATAATACATCAAAATATTATATAACCCATATGTATGGGGATATATATTACTATCAGCATATATGTACCATAAAATTTATATACCTGTCAATAAATTGATTCAGTGTAAAGTCACTGAGAGATAAATCACTTCTGTTCATATATATGCGTGTAAATCTTAATCCCTCTCACCCTGTCAGCGTGCTTACTGCTGATAGAGAGGTCGTGGGTTCGAGCATAAAAGTACTTTCTCCTTTCCTTATATGAATGGTTGCCTACCGGGTACCTATGGCATGTGTATACTGAAGAAGTCATAGTTCAAACCAAATTGAGGTTCAGTTGAAAAAGTGGAGCAACACACTCCATATTGCCAGCTTGGCAAGTACTCGACAAGAAAAAAATAAAATAGTAATAATAATAAGACAGAGAAAAAGTATTATTAATAAATTATATAACTTAGTTAAAAAAATTAATTTACTTAATTTAAACTAAATTGGGTAACTTTTAAGAAGTAGATAAAATACGGAAATTGAGAATTAGTAAATATATGTTTGTAGCTAGATATCCGTTTAATGAAATAATTTTGGTTAGTCAATTAATATAAGATAGAATTCTAAAAAACATTAAAATGTAATATATATTGTCAGAGTCCATCTAATAGTTTTGTAATAGAAATGGGTACTTACATGAGAGGGTTTGGATTCGTACTCATTACCTGCCGATATAGAGAACGAACGTACTAACTAAGGTAAAAAAAAAAAAAAAACAATTATAATTTCTAAGATAAAATTTTTGTTTGTATTTGTGGCCCAATTTTTGTCGGGGATGGTTGAAAATTGAAAATCGGTGAGTGGAGTAAAATGAAATGAATCTTATATCAGGATGTTGATCATCTCTAATTTAAAATGTTTGACATGCTTGATTTTGAAATCTTGTTCATAACGTTTAATTTAAGCTTTAATTTGATTGATTTGAGGTTAAAGTAAAGCAACATAAGGCATAATGAATTTCAGAGCTCTGCTCGCTTCAGCAAAGGAAGCGTATGGTATTTCTTCCTTTTACAAGGATAATCTAGGCTTAAACGCGGGAGGTTGAAAAAGTATGTGAAATTTATATTAAAAATTAATTCTTTCTTATTTCATACATAATTTTCAGGTAAATGGTGATATTAATTTTTTTTTTTTTTCCTTTTTGGAAAAGTATTGTTTGTGTTGTTGTCACTTATGACACTTGGTGAAGCCAAGCCCACCCGTCTAAGACTGAGCGAATGAAGTCTGAAAGAGCGCCTTCCGTTTTTGAACAGAGCACCCTTTCAAGAGTGTGGAAGTACGACTTATCTCATAGATGGCAGCACCATCTGGGTCTTCAAATTTAGAGATAAGAAGCCAAAGAAGACCCAAAGCCAGGCCCCTACCTCCTCTAGAGGTATTAATTTGGAATGGGAATTGAGAGGACCACGACATATTTCACGTGCATCATTCTCCATTAGTGAACTCAGTGATCTTTAGTCAACGGGGAATCGAATCGACAACGTTGCGATTGCGAGACGGACGCCTCAACCAACTTAGGCTATCCCAACCCTAATATCGTTTTTACTAGCATTAACCAAAATGCTTTCAATTTTCCCAATATGCCACCAATCGGCATAGGGGCCGATAACCATAGGAATGGCACCTATAGGAATAATATTAGTGTGTAGATGAAACTGTCCTGCGATTTCAATATTTAATAGCTTCGTAACTAAATGGAATTTTCAAACAAGCTACAAATTATTTCATTTATTTTTTTTATCTCTTATATTTATACTTCATTTAGTAATGTAAAAAATATTCTAATGTAATTATAGTTTTACTATACACTTAGATGAGATGTTTCGTTCTTATCCAAATTCTTCCCGAAAGTTAATTACTGGTTTTTCTATAAAAGTCAAAACGTATTATTGTCTATAATATTATATTTAATAAACAACATTACATGTTACTTATTGTTGATAAACAATAAAATACAAGATGTAATTGATTTTTCTATAATGATGATTGCTGGTAATAATATGTAGACTTTTTTAAGTTTCCAAAATATTTGACAATTTTGAATACATAAAACCCTATTTCTAATGGATTTTTGCTTATATTAATTTCCAAGTGAATTAAAATTATTTTTCGTGGCCCACAAGTGGTACGACATTTTTTTCGATTTTACAAAATATCGTTTTAAAGTAATGTAGAAGTGATGTTTTGTCAGTTATATCATACTCACAATCTTTTATTTGGCACACAATATAAGATCAGAAACCTTCAAAAATCACAAAATTTATTGTCAAAACCTTTATCTAAGACTAATTGACTACCAAAAAATATTACTTGCAACATGCATCGTTAAATATTTTATTATATAGTATCTTAACTTGTGAACTAGTTTAGAATGTCATATTACCACAATTTTCCACATACGGAGGCTAATTCAGATTCGATTCAAAAATAGATTTCAATTACTACAAACATAAATGATAGATTTGGTAATCGAACCCACGAATAATTGTGCAGAAGCCGTTCAGTTACTAATTGAGTAATGTAGTTTTTTGAAGAAGCTAATATTTGCTTTTCGTATTAGAAGCAAGCAATTTACAAATGATACAAATGAATAATTTAACATTAATTCAAAATAATGAGAAAAAATGACAAATAAATAAAGCATCTACTAATATGAATTACTGATTAATTTTTCACTGATGTTTTCCGGCTTCAGTACTCTTAAAACTAAAGTGATTTGACGCAAAGTTCTTTTCTTTTAACTTACGCAATTAAATATCTTTCTAATTACTTCTAAAAAATTTTAAAACAAGCTTCCAGAATTTTCATTCCAAAATTTATCAGAAGAATTAAATAAATTACTTCAATCAATTTAAAAAATTAACATTCCAACAAAACTTGGAAATCACACATTTAAAAATCCATTCTATGTAATTCTATAGGGGAATATATTTTAATAGTGTGATTATAAATTTATATCATCATTCATAATTAAATATAAAAATCAAATAAATAATTCAAATTTGAAAAAGAATTTTTAAAATAGATTATAGAAGCACAATTCTCTTATTTAAATATATACTTATATAATTCTTATTAAAAGTTGTTTTTAAAATTGTACTTAATGTATACAAATCTATTATTTATTATTAATTATTACTCACATTTGCGTTTTAGCATTAACATATTATAGAATGCTTCCATTATTTCTTTGAACTTTTTATTACTTCGAAAAAATAAAGGAAGTTTTATAACGTAATTATAGTATTTAAAGTATAATTTAGTTAAGGAATTATAAAATAATTCACTGTAATTATAAATTCAATAATTTAGTAAATCAGTTTACATATTGTCTTCGTTAATTTTTTATTTGATAATGTTACGCGTTATTAAACCAAATGATAAATTACTAATTTTGAAGTTTTTTTGTGAAAATTATTGAATTAACAACAAAAATAATGCTTCACTTGATGATCTAATCACGCCTTATACCATTTAAATGGATTTCCTTACACCAGTTTTGGCACAGTTGTCGTATCGTGGCAATATTTTAATTTTTGGCGAAGGAAAAAATGTAGCCAATGTAATTGTTACGCAATACCATGAAGATGTCGTAAATATGACGTAATAAATTCCTGAAAAATTTTGTACATGTAAATAATAAATTTAAATATGATAAATAGAAAAAGCAAGTACATATTTTTGAAGTATTAAGATTTTAAAAACATAAAATTAAGAATGTTAAAACATGCGAAAATGGAACAAAATGTTCAGAATTTCGTCACGATGACGCAAACATTAGGATTGCAAAACTTTAATTTTGTACCTAATTCTTATAATCTATCTCTATGATGTCATAAGAACTAAGTTGCCAGAAAAACAAGGAAATCCACGAAAGTATCACTACACTTAAAAATTGTCATGGTGGATTATACGGTAGCTGTTCCCCAGTTTTTAAGAATTCAGTTAATACATTTTAAAAAAAAGTTATTTTGAAATGTTTGATTAAACTGTTTAACTTTAACTATCTTTATTGAAATCTTCCTTTATATCTGAAAACATTTCTCTGATAAAAGATATAATAAAGTAAAATTACTTAAATATTTAAATGTAATTGTGTATTACTTAATAAATAAAAGAAAAAACTTGTATCATATTTATTTAGTTTTTAAACATACATAAATAAATTATTATTTTCAATTTGAGATTTGATGAACACTTGATTGCTTCATAATCATCTATATTTTCTCCTCTGAATTCCATGTGCTCTTTAATTAATATTGATATGATGTAATTGTCCATAAAAATTATCTCCTGTACTGCAGTTTCCACTTTCTTTTTTTTGCAATTTTATTTTAATACACTCCAGAGAATTTGTTAAATTAAATAATAAAAACTTAAAATACCTTCAAATTGTATATTGAGTTTCATTATTAATAATTCTTATCAGCTTGGCATCGATATTAATATTAGGATATCAATAAATATAAAAGTATTCTATTTTGATGTTGTTCGTACGAACATTCTCATATAAAGTTTTTTCATATGAATGATAATATAGTTCATTCAAACTTTACTGAAATTTCTCCATTGCATTTAAATCACAAGCAGAAATCATGCTGCCGTGAATAATTAGTTTTATTCCATAGACATTTTAAAATGATATTATTGATGAAATTATAAGTAGACACTAATAGAATCCCATTACTTTTGATTTATTTTGTTTTTCTTGCTTTTCCTTTATTTTGAGTGAATTTGCATCAGGTTCAATTTCTTCCCACTAATTAACTTTAACATACTATTATTACTTCTGTTGATATTTCCTTTAAATACATTACAGTCGCTAGTATTTGTCTAAAATATATTTTCTTCGTGAATTTGAATTGATAAAATAGGATTTCTGTCTTGAATATTAAATATAATACAATTTCATTAAATTACACATATTTTCCATAAAAGTTCAAGTAAGCATAGAATAAAACAACAATTGTATATTTTTATTATATTCAACCAAGTTTCATTTCGTAAAAGTATTTCCCCACTTCGTTAAATTAATATAAAAAAAGTATTGTTTGTTTTCATTTTTATTTCTGACAGTTTGTAAAAGAAATAAAAATATGAATTCATAAAAGAAAGCAATTATTTCAAATTTCAGTACTTAAGTTTAGTAAATTTATCATATTTTTCTTTTTAACTGGAATGCAATTATTTTCTATATTTCTGAATATCTAGTTGAGTTCATTACTCATAAAAATACAGAGCCCAACAATTTATTTTTGTGAGTTTGTAATTCCTCACGTATGCAGAGTTGGAAATGGAAGCTAAAATAAATCTTTTAAAATGGATTGAACATATCATAAAATCCTACTGCAGTATATAAATTAAAAAATAACATAAATATTTCAAAAAAAGTACCAAAAGTCAGGATATTAAAAGCTATCATAAAAATAAAGAAATAAATTTGAAGGGAATACCATATTAAAATTCCTAATTGAAAATTATCAAAAATGATAAAATCTTTAGCAAAATATTTTTTAAAATAATAATCAAAATGATATAACCAAAACAAAATGTTATAAAATCCATAAAAATTACTCATTATACCACATTTAAAAACTTCTATATAAACATACTCAATAACACTATAATATACCATGATAGCAAAATAAATAATGTTTAAATCCATTTTTGTTCTCATTAATATTCCCAAATGTCAAGTGATAAACTTAGGTATAAAATATTTCAATCGATGAAAAACTGATAAAAAAAATCCAATAAGCTATTTTAAAAAATCATTCGGAAATCAAAATAAAATATTTTCAGATTAGCACTTTTTGATAGATTACATACTTTCACATCAACACTAATATAATTAGAGTTACAACAATTAAACACATAAAGTAAAATTAATACGTATGATTGTTACATTTTTATAACAATAAAAAATTATGTTAATAATGAAACTCGATTTTAGTATCTATATAAATGTATTATCATTAAAATTTACATTGTTTAAATCAATCGTTTAATTTTAAATTTCAGTTTTTGACATGTAATTGAGAATTTTAATTGTAATTATAGTTTTCTAAAATTAAATATTTCTAAAATTAAATATTTTAATAGTGATATGTTTGGTTTTTCCATATTCTAAATAACAGGGCAGTTATCTTTAGAATGAAAGGTCCTGCGTTTGATCCCAGCTACTGTTAAAGACCGGTGCTGAATTTCGTGCTTCTGCCATATAGATGCACATATTTCGGGGTAAATGCTAGAACGTTTACAGATTTTATGCTCGTGAATAAGACATACTACCAAAAAATGTCTTACAGGAAAACCTTAACCTACATGGGTATTAGAAATAGTTTAAAATAACCGCAGCCTGTTCAGTACAAAATGTCAAACGATGGCCTAGTTTATATGGGAAAAGTCGATTCGTATCTAAATAATCATAACTATGGACTTCAGTTAAAAAATATATGAGTTTGATTCTCACTTCAGTTGTTCATCATCTATTTTATACCGTAGTTTTGATCAAAATATCAAAATTAGGTGCCAAAAATGATCCAATGGTTAAATTGCGCTTTAGGTCTCCTACTTTGCCAACTCGCGAATTTAAAGCACTTTTTCGCGCATGCTCATTATTTTCTCTTTTTTTTTTTTTTTTTTTTTTTAGCCTTTTCATTGGTCACTAATTAAATTTCACTTTGAAAAAGAGGTAGAATTTTCACCCTCGCAATTTTGAAAAAGCGCCAAGCAGGGGACCTAAAGCACATTTTCACCGATCCAATTAATCAATTTAACCTAATATTTTATCCATGATAAGTATTCATAATAACATTTCTAACAGACTTAAGTGTATTATGATTTTGTACATACTGCATGAAAATGTATTTCATTCATTTTCGAACGGAATGTATTTTTTGCAAGTACATTGTATTTTTTAAACTTTTTATTTAAAAAACATTACCCATGATTTCATATCATTTGTATGTAGTTTTGTAACTGGTTATTTACAGCATATATATATATATATATATATATATATATACATAGATAGATAGATAGATAGATAGAGAGAGAGAGAGATTAGAATTATATGTAATTACAGTTTCATTTGAGTTATCTATCGAAAACGAAATTTTTAAATATATTGCAGAAAAAAATAAAATAACATACTCATGAATTTTTAATTAAATTTTGAAAAATATTTATATAATTTATTTTTTTAAATTATGTTTTAGCTTTTAAAAAAAATAGCTAAAAAAAAGTGTAAAATGTATGATAAAAAAGATAAATGTTTCTTTTCAATTGCAAAGAAAATATTAATTTCTTCAAAATTAATCTTCTAAAATAAACATTTCTACAAATTGATATTCAAGTTTAAATTGTATGTTTGAGAAAACGACACATTACTTTTTTATAAATTGATTTCTATGTACAACACATATAACTTTTGGTTATTTTTTTTAAGTAAAATTTAAAATTTTATCATAAATATCATTTTTAGAAATTTTATTACTTTATTAACAAAAAATAAACAAAGGAATATTTTTAAGTTGATAAATTTAAGTTTGGTAGAAATTTTATTCCAATAAAAACAATTATTATTATTAAATTAAAATGATTTTATGGAAATTCAAACAAATTTAACTTTTAGTTCTTTTTAAATTATTTTGTTTCTTTATTCATTTTCATTCTTATTTTATTAAACATTAAAATTTAAGACATTTTCCAATGTAAGACTTCATTTTTATATTTAACAAATAAAGAAATAGAAAATATTTAATAATAAATAATCGAAAATATTAAAACACACTCATTGTATATAAATATATTTTAGAATATAAGTATAATTGAATGACAACTAAATTTACAAGAAAAAATTATTTTCAAATAAACTTGTAACAATGTATTTAAATAATAATTAGATGAAAAGTGCGACATTTTTGTAATAAATGATATAGAGACATTCTCTATTACCTCTCTCTCTCTCTCTCTCTTTCTTTTTCAAATCTTGATTTTTTTTAAATTATAGAGACTATTCTCCAGTGACTAATTTAATTCTAACGAAATATTTGTTGTAACTTACTATTACTTAACAGAAGATTAAACCAATTGACATATTTGAATAATTAAATTAGTTTAAGTTAATTGTTTAATACGATTTTGTATTAAAAATTAACAAAAATTTTAAATCACTGAAAAAATTAGAATGGAAAATTCAAGCAGAACTTTTAATTTCCGCATGTGAAAAATAATATGTACAGTTAAAAAAAAATTCAAGTTTTATAGATATTTAAACCTTTATGTTTATTTAAGAATCAATAAACACAGTTATGAATACCTGTGTAACGTTTTTACAGTTTTGAAGAACATCCATAACAATCTTAAAATTTCAAAGATTTTCGTTATTTCTTAATTAAGTCTTTATTAGCTTTCAATATCAGATAACAAAATTAGATTTACTTGTGAAACAGTATACTTTCCTACATAGAATAGTGTACAAATAAATAAAAAAATACTGTATCATTCTCTAATCTTGAACAAATAGGATGACTCTTTGGCTTTTAGCTTAATGATTCATGAATCAGAATTCAATCATGGCAGTGAATGCTTATAATGGCTCAAAATTTTTTAAATCGTAATTCTCGGTTAGATTATCTCTCTTATACAAAAAGTGGCAACACAGTACTTCGTATATTACAGCAAACATGCTGAATAATTTAGTATAATATAATAAACCAGTAGAGAATAGTGAAACAATTTCTACTGGCAGTTTATATTGTTCATTCACTGTTCTGTATAACACTGAAAAATAAAGTAGAGAAGTGATGAAACAAGGTATACATTAACATTTTAATTTTTTATTTTACTGTGTTGGTAGAATACTTACATTTTTAAGTTGTTTTGATTTATAAATATGTTTAAAAGTTACTTAAAACTTGCACACTTTTAATGTCTTAATTATATTAAAGAAATAGTTATATTTTTGTTATCTGTATGTTAATAAATATACTTAAGTGACACATAATTGATGTGTAATAAAATTTAAAACCCGTGTTTCTGATTTCTAGCTCTAAATATATGCATCGGAAAATTAATTGTTTCAAAAGATACCTACTGTGTGGCTAGTTTTGCCACTCAAAGAACCTATGTATAAGATGGGGCTCGAACCTAGGTATTGTTGAACTGAAAGCCAGAGCACAACTACCTGTTCAGTTACTTGCTCAGCTTTAATGTATGGCACTCTGATTCATATTAGTAGATTGGTTTGGGTTGCTATAGCTATAAGTTTGAATGCTTATTATTCAGAGTGAAAGGTCAGAGGTTCGATCTCTGCCACTGTTTAATTACTGGAGATGGGTGTTGCGCTTCTGAATACTCGTCTATCCAAGTGGGTGCTTGGGAGTTTTCCTCACTTCCTCCGTTGCGACACATTATCACGGTCCATTTTCTATGAATAGTCTTCTTGGAAGCCATTTATACTGTGGACATTTAAATGCTTCACAATATTTTATATCTTTAAACAGGTGCCGAATTTTACTGTCCATGGTCTACTATATCAATACCCTTCACACTATAATCAGTTTTATTAACAATGAAATATGTTTGGTACTGTCATAAATTTCATTATAGTCACAAATTTCATTATTCTAGAATAATAAATACATAATAATGATTACAACAACTCAACTCCTCTCTTTTTACTCTGGCCATTTTTCAATAAATTGGGAAGATTGATTTTTTAATCCGAATAAAACCGTAATGTTAATGAGAACAGGTTTGAAATAACGCAAATCGTATCTACTTGCTGTCTTTCACTTTGGCAAGAGATATTTGGAAAAGTTTAGGTAATTTCTCGGGAAATTATTTTTTCGCCGGAGTGCCCCGGATAAAGAGTTGGTCCCCAGGGGGCTCTCAAGGGCCTCTCGGTAATGCTTGTGCCAAATAAACACTTCCAGGCACTTTCAATCTTCCGTCGCTGCTTTTGCAGATGGATTTCTTTTCACCCTTTATTTTTACCTTATTGCATTCCTTTGAGAATCGGATGTTAATCCTGGGATGTGATCTTATACTTTTGTGTGTTTCTGCAGCTATTTTTCACCAATAGTTGTTCTATTTTTCTAAAAATGTGTTTCATGATATTTTGCTGATGAGGTAACATAAGTGTATGTGTAATAAAAATATACAACATAGCATTAATGCAACATAAAATATACAGCATGGCAATATTTTATGTATATTTTATGCACATGATAAAGTCATCAAAAGGTATTAAAGGCTCTAAGCCAGATATCACTCATTGCAATACTTAACCATCAAGTTCTTAAAATTATATCCACATTTAATTTTATTGTAGCACAAATTTGTAGGTTTAATTTGTAACAATTACTAATTTCAAAAAAAAAATCAAAAAAAAATCTGACTTCCGAACTGTTGTTACTAGCAAATGGCGAGCTAGCGTGGCGAGGTATTCCACCTTTGATATGAAATAACATCGGGTTTCCATTCAAGTAAATGAAAATTTGTTCAGAAATAAACTAATTAAATTTCTGATTTTCATATTAATGGTTAAAGATTAGTTTAATCACTATTTTTTTATTTTTTTTACTTTTTATTTATTTATATATTTATTATTTATTTATTTTTTTGACTGAATATTTCTATCACTCTTTTCTAAAACCCTAAAGAAAACTGCTTGTATTCTAATCAGTAAACTTTCCTGAATCTGTTTTGAGCTTAACATTTCGAGTTCTTTTAATTAGCCTTCTAAAACATTCCACAAATATTTTCATACAAACGAGTCGGTAATGTTCAAAACGACTAAGGTACAAATCTTATATTCAATGAAACAAATATCATTTGAAAGAAAATTTACATTTTGAGGATTATCCATTAACATTTGAAAGATAATTTATATTTTGAAACAGTATTTACTATCATTTGAAAGATAATTTATATTTTGAAAGATTATTTTTTATCATTTGAAAGATAATCTATATTTTGAAACATTATTTATTATCATTTGAAAGCTAACTTATTTTTCGAAATACTATTATCATTTGGAAGATAATTTATATTTTTGGAAGATTATTTATTATCATTTGGAAGATAATTTATATTTTGAATGATTTTTTATACTTTGAAAGATTATTTATTATCATTTGAAACATTATTTATTATCATTTGAAAGCTAATTTATCTTTCGAAAGATTATTATCATTTGGAAGATAATTTATATTTTTGAAAGATTATTTATTATCATTTGAAATATAATTTATATTTTGAAAGATTATTTATTATCATTTGAAAGATAATTTATAATTTGAAAGATTTTTTACAATCATTTGAATTATAATTTATGAAATATTTGATTTTTTACAAGAAATGTTTTCATCAGGAAATAGAAATACGATTATTATGCCTATTAATGGATTCATTTTCAAAATTCACTTTTACATATTTCTTTTTCACGACTGCATCTCAAGGTTAACGACTTTACAATACTCGCCCATTATGACCAAGTACCCGTAATTTTGAACCATGTGACGAGGTAATATGTGGGTCACATTTTGCTTATTCATTCTAAAGCCACATTTTACAATACTAGAACTGTCTTGATAAAGAAATGGATTTCGCACAAAGGCAATCATTTATGCACTTGTGGTGAAAACCCACAAACAGTTGAACTTAAGCCTAAAAGAGCTGACAATTCCATTTCCAGTTCGTTTTATTATACTTAATGAATCGAGTTATACAGCTAGAATTATTATACAAAAAAAGAAAATATATGTAAATCATTTAATTTTTTTATTTGAAAATGCTTCAAAACGTAGTTAGGGCACAGATATTTAAAAGATCATCAAAAGCACATCAATTCTGATTTGATGGGGCATATAAGTTTTTTTTGTGCATTTGTACATACTAATAGAGGTACATGTTGCTTATAATCATTTTACAATTGGAATAAAAGGAACATAATGACCATTAAGATACATTATGTTTCGTTTTTTAATTCTAAGAAATTGACTAAATCTTGTTAGTTAAATATCTTTGTAAAATTAAAAAAAATTTGCTTTTACAGTAGCGGGATATTTTTACAAAGAAAAATTAAACTGCATTTCTACATTTTCAAATCATTATTGTTTCAAGAATTTGCATCAAAAACTAATTTGAAATGCATTTTGCGTTAGTATTCTTTCCCGTTTTATTGGAAGACATCCTAACTGGTTTAGGTACTAGTTAAAGTACTTCTTCAAATAATTCTTAGGATGAAAATCAAAGCGAATCTGAATCCCGTTTTATACATTTAAAAAATTTTGAGAGTTTAATAAGTTAACATCATTAAAAGGGTAGCCTATTTATAGTAATTTTATTTAAATATACATTTCTATTATTGAAATTAACTATCATAAAAACTAATAATTTGACTTAAGTAAGGGATTTTTGCATACTTCGGAAGAAGCGATTGAAAATCAAGCCCTACGTTTAACTTTTTTTTCTTCCTTATTATGATAATATTAATCCTTTTTGTTGCATCATTATATGATTAGTTATTTCGTTCCTTTATTGTTCTTCTTATATTATTCTCCAGTATTAACGATATTTGGAAATAAATTTCCAAATGCTTTAAATCTTAAAGAATTTTCAAATATTTTTTTCATTAGTATCAACTTTAAAGATGCAATGTACAAAGTTGTCTTATGTCGATAAAAGAAAGAAACATTCTTGTCATTTTAAATGCATCAGTTGTCACGAGAGCAATCACGTGATCATTTTATCCTAGTGATTAAATGTTGATACTGATTGTGATATTGATGGTTCAAGTCCTGATTTTGATGACTTTTACTGGCATTTGGGTCGTTAAAAGCTTATCTCTTGTTGAGAAAATACAGTAACTTTTCTTGCTCCCAGTAGAAAGCACGTATTTAAAAGCTACCAATTTCAACACAATCCTTCTTTTCATTTTATAAATATGCTATTTCTTATGATATTTTTACCAAATAAATAATTTAGTATTAAGTAATATTTAATAAGGACTTAATCCGAGAAGACGCCGCCCAAATTGTCTAGTAATTAGCGTAACTGACTACGGATGGGGAGGACCTGGGTTCGAATCCCGGCTCGGGCATGGATGCACTTTCTCTTTCTCTCTATGTGTATTTCTTGTCCTTTCCTCAGATGATGGATGAATGTGGCCCGCCGAATAAAAGGGTTTGTGGTGGTGTGGCGTGGGCGTTGCTACTCGTACCTCCGTGACTTGGTTCACAGGTGCCCACCGGGTAACGCTAAAATGAGTAGCAGTTTCCGGCCTTGTTGCGGCTAATGGGTTATTGTACTTACTTGCTCAAGAGTGCCCGCCATTAGAAATTAAAAAAAATCCGAGAAGAAAGCTAGATCTTATTATCAACAAGAATTAATACAAAAACTTACCTAATTATGCATCTGTTTAATTTTAAACTTACTTCTCTTTATTAAATTATTTATTTTTCATATTTTACAACTTTATGGTTTGCTGCAATGCATTAAATCAAAATTTAAATTAAAAAATGTCACAGATTTTAAAATAGCAGAACTATGATAGTTGAGTAATGTTTTAAAAATGTTCAAAACATTTCAGTTTTTACACAACCTCTTAATAAAAAAAAATCATTGAAAATCACCCCTATACAAAACGTAAATAATAAGTAGATAATCTTGGTCATTATACAAGAGCCTATTAACAAAAGAGAGAAAATAAACTACAAATAAAGACTATATAAAACAAATAAAGACTACTATAATAAGAAAATAAACTACGACTTTTTCAATTTTGACAACGCATTTGAAAAACAAGACATTCGATCGCTTCTTTCTTGCCGTGACCATTTTCTTGAATAGAATACCTTTTTTATCTTTATCAAACCCTTTAAGAAAAATAATCAGTAACCCCTCTGCAAAACATAAATAATTAATAGATAATATGGAGCTTAAAAAAGCCCGTTAACAAAAATACAAATGACTTTGGTAATTGTGGCAATGAATTTGAGAAACCAAACATTCAATTGCTTCTTTTTTTGCAACATTCCATTTCTGGAACTCAGAATCTTTGTACAATTCATGATTTGATAGTAAGAATAAATATTAGATTTGAAATTCAGTTTTGCTCAATTTCCTATTTGCTGAGATTCGAACCCGGAACACGAAAACTGGCCATGAACCCACTAGGCTAGTGATTCTTAACATTTTTTTGTCACAGCAAACTTTTAATAATTTCAAAATTTTGCAGCATACAAAGAAAAACATAAGTTCAAAAGTTGTTTTCTTACATATAACGCACTGTGTAAAATAGCTTAGGGTAATAATTTTGAAAGTAAAATAAAATAATATAATATGTAAGACAAAAACAACAGTACGTTTATTAAGGGATTCCTCACAATGTCACAAAAAGGATACTTTTAATGAGAAATTTGAGTTTGATGTCTTTTGATCATTACATTCATGTTTGTTCTTAAAAATGACAATGCTATTCTCTTATCGTCTTCTACATTGAACAGTCTCGACCTTTCTTTCCGTTTTTATGTTAAAAAATGTCGAAAATCCAAATTTCCACATATAAGATGTAGAAACTTGTAATGGTAGATACTGGGGACACTTTAAGTTTCTTCACTTGGAGCAGATATTTCTCTTCATGAAAGATCACAGTGATCGAAGATAAAAACAGTTTTTAACAGTAAAAAATATAATATTTAACTGTAAAAACAAGTTTTCTTTTACAGTGTAGTTTTCTTGCTTTAAACAATCTGTTTCTGATGACACTTTTGCAACGCTAAGCCCGCCTTTCAAAGACTAGGCGAATGAAGTCAGAGAGAGAGTGTCTTCCGTTTTTGAACAGAGCACCCGCATACGAAGGTGGAAGTACGACTTTTGGCTCATAGATGGCAGCACCATCTGAATCTTCTAATTTAGACATTGAAACCAGTGAAGACCCATAGCCTGGCTCCAAACACCCGCAAAGTTATTAATTTGTAATGGAAACATGGAGGACATGGCGACTCGACATATTTTACGTGCTCCAGTCGCCATTAGTAAACACGATGGTTCTTTGGCCAAGCCAGGATTCGAACTCACCACCTTTTGGTAACGAGAATGACTCCCTAACCAAACAGGCCACCGCGGCACTTAACAATCTTTACTCGTAAAAAAAAAAGCATTTTAGTTTTTACTATATTTCATTTCTAAAATTTGGCGGCACACTTTAAGAATCAGGCGGCACAAAAAATTTGCAGCGGCACAGTGATTGAGAAAAACTAAACTAAGCCTCTTTGTTGTTTGTTAATGAGAATGTACGTATTACAGTGAAAACAATTGTAAAAGTAGAACATTTTAGAATAAAGCCGAGATTTTTTTAAATACAAAATCAGAGAAAAAATTTAATTGTTGAGAAAAAGTGTGATTTCATTTGCTTTGAGAAGTTTTTAAACTACGAGATAAAAAGAAATTATAAATGGATAAATCATAAATTACAAATATTATAAAACATATTTTTGCTAGCTTAAAATCTGTATAACGTATCTAATGAATCAAAAATATTAATAATCAGCACAAACTTTGATTAAAATTATTTCAACATTGGTTGAAATAAGTGCTCTGATCTAGATACTTTTATCCCTTCCAGAACAATGAGAACCGTGATAAATCAGCTGTTAACAGGATCTAAACAAGCAGAATCATTAAAAAAGAGAAAAGTTTATTTTATATCGTGTTAATCTTGTGAAAACATGTCACGAATTTTTCCACGGAGACAAAAAAAAGTGTTCTTAACAGAAAAATAAATCTTTGCCACACAAAACATAACATAATTACCAAATTCTCATCAGTCACGGCACACGATAGATTAAAAATAATTTTTTTTTCCTTTTGTGAAAACAGTGTGATACGGCTTAACACCTAGATTTATTTTTCTCATATATGGATTTATGGTAATTTAAGAGCTCATCTACATAATGTATACACCTTAAAAATTTTCCATCAGAAAATATGTCGTAAGAAATTTAGCGCCGGAAAAGCTTTTAGTGTGTAAAAGTATATTTTAATTTTTAAGTGCTAAATTTATGCATTTTGAATTAAAAATTAGTTAATTCTAACATAATATTAAAAAGTAGATCTTGAATGAATTTCTATTTCTATAGTTTAGACTAAAATACTGCGGCACGTATAAATAATGTGTAATTGGTTAAAAAAAAAAGTTAATTATTTCCTAGTATGCTTTTTAGCACTATGAGTTGTCTATGAACAAACTCTAAAAATGCGTTTCGCCGAGTTGAGTGGACATTCTAACGGTTGAAAGTTGACTGAAGAATATATGAAAACACTCAGTCTTTCCACCACAAGGACATTTTATAGATAGTAGGTTATCTGTATGTATCAAAAGAAAATTTGGAACTTTCTGAAGCACGCACTCCAATCAATATCCATTGCGCAGGAAAAATATAATATCGAACTTTTATATAATTCATTGTTGCTTCTAAATAGGATATTGAGTGTCAGCGTGGAAGGTTCTAGATTTAATTTCAGCCGTTGTTGAAAAACGGGCGATGGACCTCTTTTGACACTTCTTTTTGAACTGCTTAACAGTCTAAGTAGGAAATTACCACAGCAAGGAATGAAAACCTGAATGTTTCAAGGAAAAAAACCGGAAAAACTCCTAAACAAATGAAAAAAGTAGAAACGCAGCAATAATTTTCTCGTTGTTTTACAGTGACTGGGATCGAACCTGGGACATTTCGCTAGGAAGAACGCCATTCTATCATTTGTATGTACAAACATACATAGCTGTGTAGACGAGACCTCAATTGTATCTTAAGGGTTCAGAATACTTATCTATATCCAAATGCCTCGTAATTTTGAACCATGATCAGGAAATGATATGTTCTGGGTGGGTGCTTGGAAGTTTTCTATGTTTTTTACCTTGCGACATTGACTATGGGGCACAATTTCAAATATTTCCTTTGAAAATAGGTTCAAATAACATCCTTCAGCTGCTAATTGTGTCGTATATATGCCAAATAATCATGCATTTGTTAATATATAAGTTCAGCTGTTTAACAGTGGCTAAGATCAATCCTGAATACTCTCAGTCTGAAGCATGAGGCTCTATTTATTACAGAATTGGGATGAACTTTTGATATTGCATTTTGACTATACATTGTTGACATCCAATCAGTTCAAACCCTTTAATCATAGCCCACGTGTTATCTTCAGAAAAATATTTTTAATAAATATGTTTCGCATTCACATATTTGAAAGGAAGAAACTCTGAGCATTCTCACTTTCAAAGCACTCTCAAGCACTCACTTCGACAGATGCTGTTGTACCAGCATATTTCTCTAACCATTTTCTGTATTGAGCACTAGCAGTTATATAGAAGCAACCGGATGGGAGACCTTGTAATTTAGAAGCATGGACCAAGTAGAAGACTCCGAATGCTTGACCTGCCCCTTTAAAAGGTATCATTTCACTGGGAGGACATTGCAACCACGACATGTTGAACTTGCTTCTGTGCATGCATGTAGAAAACATACATTTTCTAATGTCCAATAGAATCTCATATAAACCTCATTGATGCTGCTACTGAGTGATAAATGTTCTGGCTTAAGTTCGTTATTTTGGTGACAAATTTTTAATTTTAGCTTAAGTCACAAATTTGTCCTCATCGAATAAGTATTCAAAAAGTTCTGGCAGACAGATAAACAATTTAGTCGACTTCAAAATGTGAAATCCTATCACTGCCTAGACCCTGTTAACGTTCTTGGAAATTTGACTGATTTTAGCTCAATGACTGATTCTAGCTAATGTATATTAAATGCTCAGCAGTTTTTTGATAATATGAAATTCACACGCACACATCTTTTATTACGATGCTACTCAATTATATTAATCTTTCAATTATATCAAGCAATATATATAAAATACAAGTCATGTTTTATTGTAGTTGCATTATTAAATTTTTTTTGGTAAACTTTCAACAGATTTATATTAACTTTATATATCGTAATAGAGTTTTACATGAATTTATATATTAAGCATGACGTTAATTTTTTTGTTTATTTAAATAATGTTTTTGCTATAAATGATATTTTTTAAAATTGATTGTCTTCTTCTAAGCTCTAAAACATTAGTTTTCAATGTTTAAAATATTAAGCATCAATCACCTTTAAAAAATAAAAAGGATTTTAATATTGAAAAGACATTAATACATGTACTCTTTTCTATTAATATTTTAATGCCAAAACAGAGATAAATGCTTAACACTACAACATTATTTTATTTTTGATAAATATTATAAGTACCTAATGTAAACAATCTCAACAATATTAAGCCCAAATTTAATCGCCTTCATTCCAGTCAACAAAAAATTGCATTTTATATAAAATATTAAAGTATTCGATTTTATTTTTAGGCATACTATTAATTCTTATATTCTTAAAAAATATTGAAATATTAAACATTTATAAAAAGCACTGTTATTTCATAGAATATTAAAATTTCCTTTTAAGATACTTTTGCTCATAAATATTTCACTTTCTTGTTTTGCTGCGTTCTGTTAAAGTAATTAGTGGAAATAATTTATGAGACAAATATTTAATTACCTTATTTTTAATGCTGAATTTCAATCTAATATAAGTAAGCATTTTTATAGTTAATAAAATATATACATTTAAATATTTAATTAAAATGAAAATTAATCTGAAAATTTATTTTCTTCCTATTATTCACTTTAAGAAAAATTTATTCATTAATTTTTATTTTATTTCATAGTTTTACTGTTATGTAATAAATTTACATTACTTAATTTCCTGATTATATAAATGTCTTTTTAAGTAAATATTTAATGAATAATTATGAATACGTCATTTTAATGAAAATTCTAAAAAAGAAATGCCTTTATTGAAAAAAAATATCAAGTAAAAAATGTTATGTAATAAATATATTAAATGTACAAATTTTAACTCATTTAACGAAATTTTAACAAATATCTAATAACAAATGTATATGTGAAGTGAAATAAGGTTTCTTGTTATTATTTCTTTAATAAAAATCAATCTCATCTGGACAATAATAAAATCAACAATGTATCAACAATGTAAATTTGTATCAACAATGAAAATCTTATTTTTAAAATTCCTCAATTGATTGTATCATTGTGAAAATATTTTAATTAATTATTGAATAATTTACTTCTGGTACACCTTCAATTACTGACATAATTAATCTGCGGTGTACATGATGTAAAAAATATCTGTGCTTATGCTTAGGACATTAATTAATAAACTTTCAAACATCTTTAATTATATAATGATTAATGTGTTGATAAATAATCAATATATTTAATTTTTCTTTTCTTTTTCGTGTTATAGCATCTTGTAAAATTAAAAAAATCAAATTAGGTATTGTTTCTATTGTTAGATTTAGTTTCCTGAATTGAAATATTTACTTCAGTTTTCTTTAGAAAATGGTAAATATTGATAAAAAATCAAAATGTTAATGTCAATGTTTAAATATTTTATTTAATATTTTAAGAAAATATTAATATTATTTTATTTAAGAAAATATTAATATTACAGTATACGTTTAATATTATAAGAAAATATTAAATATAAACTGTTGATTTTAAAATACTATATAATACTTTCAATAAGTTTATATTTTTGTTGATAAAAATCAATCATTTATTGTTTAATCATTTAAAATAATACCGTTTATCAGATATTGAAAACAATAGTATCAATATAACTGCATTATATTGATACAATTACAATATTACCTTAATTGAACTACAATATTGTATTAATTGAACTTTTACGCAACATTCATTAATGTATTTTTGAATTCTCGTTTATATTTTTGAAATAAACAATAAAAGCCTAAAAATTGTAAAATATAAAGGAACCTTTTTATGTTTATTGTTCATATTCTTCATCAAACAGTTGTCCATTTGTGTTTTATGAGTTGTTATTATTTTTTAATTATATTGTATGTTGTATATTATGAAAATATGAGAGTTCGATAAAGAAAAATCATTCAATTAAAAGTAATGGTGAAAATGCGCTTTATGTCCCCTCCTTGGCGCGTTTTCAAAAACACCGATGCCATGGCAAAAATTCTACCGCTATTTCAAAGTGAAATTTAATTAGCGACCAATGAAAAGGCTAAAACAAACGGGTTATTATTGAGCATGCGCGAAAAACGCTTCAAATTCGTGAGTTGGCGAAGTAGGGGACCTAAAGAGCAGATTAACCAAAGTAATTCATAAAAGAAAAGAAATGAGAATACGTGGTTTAAGATGGGTACAAATCTGAAAGAAGACTTTTCTTCCCATAGAAAAATTCCGATGTAGTTACGGATATTTTATTTAATTCATCAGAATAAATTATCTATACTTAATTATCTAAATTAGATCTAGCTAAAATAATATTTTTTGTGATTCCACTACATTCATAGATTTAAAAATATATAAAGTAATAAATTTTAACTTCTAAATAAAAAATCTAATAATATATAAATTTAAGTATGAATTTAATTTTTCTTATGAATTATATTAATAAATTTATGTTTTATTTTTATTGTAAATATTAATGTTTCTATATTTATATTCAATCAAAATATTTAATAAAAATAAATTATTCGTAGATTAATTAAAGTAAATGATATTCAATTATAAATAATATATAAATATCATTTTATAAATTTAAGTTTCTATTTGTCTTTCAATTCTTAAATTTCATGCTTAATTTCAATTATTTCAAATATAAAATTTACATTCTGTTTAGAAAATAATAATATACTATGGACTTTAGGTATAAAACTTTTGCAATAAGTTTTTTTTTTCAGAACAACAGTTCGAATTAAACTATTTCCAATTCAAAAATGTCCTTACAAAATGATAATGCATATTTGAATACCCTTGGAAAAAACTAAATTTTTAGAAAACAATACCTTCATCGCATTAAATAAAAAGCACCAAAAATTAGAATATTTCTCACAATCAGCATTTGTCATACTTTTTCTCGGGAACCTCAATAAAGGTAGTATAATATATCTCCATATTCAAAATTATTTCCCTAAAAAGAAATGCTATATATATATATATATATATATATATACTAAAAATAAAAATTTTCAAAGAATTAGAAAACTATTTTTTATAAGAACAGGATAAAACATAGAAAACAAAATAAAATAATAATGTCGATATGGTAATGAATAAAAAGGTAACGAAATAAAAATATTGACAAGAGCGATAGAAGTAAAACTATCACTTCTTACTATTTTTATTATAAATAGAACTTTAAGTTTGTAGGAATTTGAATAACTACATCTAAATAAAAAGGGAAGGCGTTTCGAATTCATTTGCATATAGATATACATACATGAAGTGGCAGCATACACGGAGAAATATGCACAGAAAATTATTAAAGTAATTAACCGGTGTGATGATTCTCCAGTTTTATAATTACAGTAATTAGC
>JAPDSC010067220.1:0-38281 GCA_026290005.1 Latrodectus geometricus
CTTTCTTACAGAGCAATACATTTTCGTACAAATTAAATCTCATAATAAAATTTTTATCAAATAAGTTATTACGTAAAATTTTTGAGGAAGCAAATTTTAGAAAGAAATGATTACCTTGTTTCTATCAACATCGAAAGGTATTGACAATAACACTGTCGTTTCGAATACATAATACTAATTTTATTTGATAAAGTATATTGGACTTACTGACACCTTTGACAAAAACAGTCACTATCAATGTTTCAATATTTTTACATTATGTGCTTTTGTTTAAGGACTTATTGCTTAAAAATTTGATAAATTTTATGATTTTTTTGTCAAAGAATATGTTTAATTTTTCAAGATCACGGAAATAGGTATTTTGCGCTCTTCAATAAATAAATATTTTCACAGCATTTACGTTTGTTATAAACAGTTTATTCTTTTGCAAAATATTCTTAGAATTTTTCAGCAAGTAGTTTATTTTTAAATTTTGCTATATTTCAAGAGGAATTAGAGAAAGAAATTTAAGTTCTTAGTTATACAAGACAAAATTAAATAATTTTCTAAATTGTCTAGAATATGAAAATACTGTAAATGAGAAAGAACTTTCTAATATTAAGAATTCCTTACCTATTTACAATGTTTTTTAGTTTAAATTTGTTTTCTGAGCTCGATTTTTTAAAAAGCATGAAAACAAGAAATAAAAAAAGTAATGCTTTCTGCTAGTTAATTTAAAATAAGGGAATTTTTTGTAATTTACTATTTTTATCAAAATATTACTTTAATTGGTTCTACAGTAAACTTTCTTCTGAAAGAGTAGTTTGCAAAACAAAATATAATCATATATATAAAATATTTAAAACATTTTAAAAACATTATCTCACAGTGAGAATCTTTCCTTTGTGTCAAAGCTCTATTGTAACAAAAATTCATGTTCGATGGAAGGTTCATTTGCAAATAAAATAATTTGAAAGCAGCGCCCTCCATAAACAAATACCATTCATTCACGTTTAATCACTTTAATTTCACTTCCAGGCTGATAATCAAAACTTTAATCTATTTCATTTAAATTATGTCCGCCACAATTTCATTCAATAAGGATATTTAAACATTCTGCTGATGGAACAAAATGGTCACCGAGAAAAAAGCTATTTGGGTATTGCTTGGATTTAAAAGTTACTTTGAAATAATTTTAGGTTAATAAAATGCTTGATATATCAGAAATTAATAATTTCATGCACCAATTATACCTGGCTCTTAAATGTTGTGAGAAAAAATATTTATTTCTTTAAAAACCATGAATCTTTATAATAATAATCAAAAGATCAAAGCGATGCTCTTTCTACAAGAATATGATAAAAACATTTTCAAGAAAAAATAGAACTATGTTAACGGTGAGATAACTTTGTATATGGCAGCGACATTCTGCCATTAATCATTGATGACGACTTATTACTAAAATTCACGCGTGACGGCATATTCCATTACTAATTACTGGTGACGACTTTTTCCATTAATCACTGGAGACTATTTTTACTTTTAATCACTGGCGGTGACTTATATCTATCACTCACTGGAAACGACTTTTTACTACTTATCACTGGCTAATGACGACTTTATACCACTCATTTATCAGTGGTGGCGATTTTTTATTTATATTTACTGGAGTCAAATTATAATTATTTTGATGGGATGAAGATTATTATTATGTATTCTAGATGGAGAATTTGACAATCATTAAAGACGACTTCTAAGATGTGGAGAAGATTTTAACATTTCCTCGTAGGGGACAAAAAATATATTTATGGTATATGATGGAAATCGACCCTTCCACATAAAAAAGATGTGAAGCATTTGTTCTGGATAACTAATATCATCAATTAGTTATCTCGTAAAAATTAATATACATATATCTGTCAAAGGATGCTCAAATGTATGAATGTAACCATGGATTCAATTATGAGACAGAATAAATAACATATACAGTGCCATCGGAAAACGACAAGTAGATATCGATATTTCTAATCTTCTTTAATTAGTCTCATATTGGATATTATTTAAGAATATTGAAAAGAGAGAATCGAAACAAAATAAAAGGGAACAAGTTAATATATTTTTTTAGTCTGTAAAATTGAGGTTTCATAATTATATCATTTTATAACATTTTCATAGCCTTATTTTCATAGCATTTTTCAGTTTTATGTAATTTTTACAATTTTTCTTAATGCCAGAGTTTATTGTATGCTTACATGAATAGGAAAAATGTTTAGAATTCAATATAATTTTCAATAATATATTTAATCAGTTGATATTCAGTTGAAATTTTGATAAATTCATGCGTTGAATGTAAGTATAAATATGTCGGAAATACTTAAATATTTGTTACACTAACTGCAGTAATTAAAATTTTTTATTCACAATATTTTCTGTTTACTGAATATATATTTAAAAATACCAGGGTCTGCTTTGCTGTTTTATTCTTTATTGTTACCAAAACAAATCTCATGCATGCAAATCCTGGATGAAAGAGAATCAATGAACGAAGTTCTTTTCATTATGGTTTCTCGCATATTAATCATATTCTGAAAAGCTGCTTTGCATTCTACATTTTATTTTGAAATGCTGCAGACATTTAGGTTATGTGTATAAACATAGTTATGCAGCTTATCATAATTTTAAAATAACAAAATTGCGGAATTTGTTTATTAAAATGGAAACAATTAGATAAAGTTGTAATTTCTAAAATAAAATATGAAACGGATTAAAATTTCGTTTCAGGTTATACATTATAGAATTTATAAGAAAACAGAACTGCGGGCAAATCATAGCATTGTACATTTTTAGAACATAGAAAAATAAACGGAGTTGATGTATTTTCCTCAAGAAAATTAATGTATGGAAATAAATAGTGAAACCCATCATGTTCCTAAATATTGTTCGAGATTCCTTAGAAACTTTCAGCATATTAACAGCATAATTTTAACATTCTTATCGATGTTAGCAATTTCGGATTTTTGAAATTTAGAAATCTTCAAAATTTTAACTAACTTTAATAATAGAATTTAATTAGCATGATTCTAAATATGAAGTTGTGACTTGTGACACTGATTTTTCAAAGGAATGAAACCATGATTCACCGTTGCACTGCAGAAACTTTTGGAATTATCTCATGGACAATGCGACCAGTTGTAGCCTTGTCCCAGAGTGATTGCCAAGCTTGCATCATGTGGGTTTTGTTCTCACGTTTGAGAAATGACCTAGGGATTGGTAGGTCGATTGTGTGGTCATCTGAGGTAGTTGCATCTTTGGCCAGCTTATCTGCCAACTCGTTACCTTCTAGCCCCACATGGGCCTTAACCCAGCCAAGATAAATTTGGTCAGTTGTATTGAGCTGATTTTGTATACTAGGGGCTAATGAGCTGGTTGTGCTTTGGTTTTTAATAGCCAGGAGAGCTGCCTGGCTGTTCGACCAGATGGTGACCTCTTCATTGATGGACTTGGCCCAAGTGACTGCCATATGGATGGCTAGTAGTTCCGCCTGAAAAACAGAGTTATTTGGGTTTAGCTTAAACATTTCCTTATGTGTAGTAGCATTGTTGGTAAGGGCTACAAAGGCAGCACCTACATTCCCTTCCAGTTTGGAACCATCAGTGTAAACGTGGCAGACGCTTAGGAGCCGCTTCCCATCCTGCTCAGTTCCTACCTCGATGTATTTGTGTACTTTGAATTTCCCCGGGTGGATGGATAGACGTGAAACTTTTGTCTACTTTTTCCGGGTTAGCTTGGTGGACTTGCGATTTGAATTCAGCTTCCATTTATATGGTCAGTTGAAGGGGTGGGATTCCTGTGATGATTTGCAGTGCCGCTGTGGCTGTTGTTTTAAAAACTCCCGTGATGTTGAGGAGGAATTTCCTTTGTATTCTGTCAAGGAGGTGTCTATTTTTGACACGAAGGTTCCTTCCCCAGATCATTGCTCCATGTGCCATTATTCTTTCAGCTATGGTTTTATAAAGATGAATCCTGTGTTGTTGGGAAAAGCCCCACGTGGACCCGGCAATACGCATAAGCTGCTGATGGATTCTTGTGGCCTTGTCTCCTTGCTATTTAATATGGGGTTGTTGGGTTGGGTTTTATGGCGCAAAGTCCAATAAGGACAAGCTGCGCCAAAAATAATATTTAATTAAAACCTTGTTAAAAACCCAAACTCAACGTTAAAATGTTAAAATACAAAAAACAAGTGTATATCATATGATTAAAATTTAAAATATAATTAGTAAAATGAAAAAAATAAAATTCATAAAAGTGATGTAATACTATTTAAATAAAATAAATAAAACCAATTGCCTTTAAAAAGGCAAAAAGGTTTCTGTGGGGTGGCTCCCCCACTAAATCATACATAATTAAAATATCTGTTTGAAAAAATATAAAACGATAGAAGTTAAAATCAGGACATGAAATTAAAATATGATAAACAGAGTATGGTACATCACACGTTTCACACCATGGATTTAGTTCACTTAAAAACAAATGTCTGTGTGTGAAACGTGTGTGTCCGATACGAAGGCGAGTTAATCTAACATCTGCTCTTCGTATCGGTAAAACTGAAGATGGAATGAAGGATGGGAATATGGCACACAATTTATTAGAGACCTGCATACTCCATAACTCCTGCCAGAGAGATTTAACAAATATTTTAACAACCCTTCTCACATCGAAAAGAGGGACAGATGAATGAAGTACGGACGATGCAGCTTTAGCAGCTGCATCTGCCTTTTCATTTCCCTCTAGACCTACATGACCTGGGATCCAACAGAAAATGATGTTATAACCCTTGCCAGCAAGGGAATCCAATGCTCCGAAAATCTTGGACACAACTGGATGACAATTATTATAGTTTTCCAACGCTTCTAATACACTCAAACTGTCAGTATACACGCAGATTTTATTAAACTGCTCTGTATTCACTAGCTGAAGGGCTTGCTGGATAGCTGTAGCTTCAGCGGTAAAGACGGAGCAGGACGTATGGAGGCTGTAACCATGACTGGTATTAGCATAAAATATGCCACAGCCAACATGTCCTGCAGTTTTTGAACCATCCGTGAATACAGGCGTGTATGATGAATACTGACAGCGATGTGATAGATAAAGCTGTTGAAAAACTGTTGAAGTTGTGTCCGATTTTGTATATTGAGCAAATGGATTAATAATAGTTATCTGTGGATCGTACTAGGGTGGATGTGATTGTAAGTCCGTTTTAATAAAACGGACATCATGTAGGTCTGTCAAATGGAGTTGATCTTTAGTTCGAGTGAGAAAAGGTTGGATGCTGGATGGTCGAGCATCATATAGTCTCTTTAATGCAGGAGAAATGGCCAAGGAACTTAAAGGATGTTGAAGGTCAGACATGACCTTTGCGTAATAATTGAGAGACAGCTGCATCCGTCTCAGGTCTAAAGGCAATTGATGACAGATGGCATAAAGACTCTGGACGGGTGATGTGCGGAATGCGCCTGAACATATTCTCAAAGCAGAGTGATGTACAGTATCCAATCTGCGTAAGACAGAAGACCTAGCAGATCCATAGACAACACATCCGTAGTCAATACGAGACAAAATGATTGATTGATAGACAAGAAGCAGTGACAAGCGATCAGCACCCCAAGATGTATTTGAAAGCACCTTGAGGATATTAAGCGATCGCTCGCACTTCTTCCGCAAATATAAAACATGCGGAAGAAAGGTCAGTTTTCGGTCAAATATCACACCAAGAAATTTGATCTCGTTGACTACAGGTATTGAAGTGTTGTTCAATTTGATAACAGGATCGTTATGAATGCTGGTCTTCTTGCAGAAATGGACACAACAGCTCTTGCTAGATAATGTAAAGCCATTCTCTGCACACCATGCAGCTATTCTATTAACAGATGTTTGTAGTTGCCTCTCAATTAATCGCATGTTTGATCCTTGGCAAGATATTTGCAGGTCATCTACATACATTGTGCCATAAACAGGAAATGATAAAAGATGAAGAATATGACTGATGAATAAATTAAAAATTGTTGGACTTAAAATAGAGCCTTGGGGAACACCCTCGGCTTGAATAAAAGTACTGGACAAAAGGTGTCCAATACGAACTTTAAAAACTCGGGAGCGTAAGAAATTCTGAAGGAATATCGGAAGATTACCCCGAAAGCCAAAATCATATAATTTACGGAGAATACCATATCGCCACGTACGGTCGTATGCCTTCTCGATGTCAAAGAAGATGGAAACCAGATGGTTTCTCCGCACAAAAGCGTTGCGGATTTGGGTTTCCAAGTGTGTAATGTTATCTAGAGTGGATCTCCCTTTACGGAAGCCACTCTGATTTACATGTATACATTTATTTTCTTCTAAGACATATACGAGACGGGCGTTGACCATACGTTCGAGAGTCTTACAAAGACAGCTCGTCAGAGCTATTGGTCGATAATGTGAAGGATTCGAAGTATCCTTACCAGACTTAAGGACAGGAATCACTATTGCTTCGCTCCAAATTGATGGAAATGCATTTTCAGTCCAGATCCTATTGAACAAATATAATAAGTTCAACAGGGAAACTGGACTTAAATGTCGAAGCATTTGATAGCTGATTCCGTCTGGTCCTGGGCTGGTATTGTTAGCCTGCTGTAATGCTCGCTTCAATTCCAACATCCGAAATTCGCATTTGTAAGGAAAAGCTTGTCTTTGGTTGAAACGTATTGAAGTTTGCTCAGCTCGACTCTTTGTCCTTAAAAACGAAGGACTGTAAGAGTCAGAGCTGGAAACGCTAGCAAATGTTTCACCAAAGACGTTAGCAATATCCATTGGAGAAGAGTATATAGCAGTTCCGGTTTTCAAAACAGGAAGTGAAAATTCTGTATAGATACCATTGGCTGCTTTAACTTTCCTCCATAACTGCTTGCTGGATGTGGAAGGTGTAATTGAAGAGACATAGCGAGACCAGGATTCCTTCTGACTTCAACGACGAGCTCTGCGAGCTAATGCTTTTGCTCTCTTAAAGGCAATAAGATTCTAAGTTGTGGGGTACCTCCGAAACAACCCCCATAATTTCCTTTGTTTTTTATATGTTTGTTGACATTCTTGGTTCCACCATGGTTTGCAACGCCGTTTTGTTATAGAAGAACTTTTAGGTATAGAAGTATCAGCTGCACTTATAATTGTTTCGGTGACATTTTTAACGGCATTGTCAATATCATTGATCATCACCATATTATCATCAACAACTGCCAATTGTGTAAATAAAAGCCAATCTGCCCGACTGTACACGTACGTAGGTAGACGTTGTTCTACACTAGTACCTCCAGCCTGGGAGATGACAAGAGGGAAATGATCGCTATTATGCAGATCATTCCCCACTGTTAAACTTAACAATGGCAGAAGTGAGGGTGTACAAATGGCGAGATCGAGAGAATGAAATGTTCTAGTGGGAGTGTGGAAATATGTTTTCTCGTCGGTATTTATCAGACAGAGACAGTTATCAGAAATAAACTGCTCTATCTGACGACCGCGAGAATTCGAATCACTACTTCCCCACAAAGAATTATGGCCGTTAAAGTCACCCACCAACAAAAATGGTGTTGGCAGCTGATCAACAAGATTATCAAGTTCTTCTTGGCGGATGGCATCGTGTGGTGGCAAATATAAACTACAGACTGTAACCAAGCACGTTGTATGTATTCTTATAGCTACAGCCTGTAGAGTAGTATTTAATGGGTGGGCAGTGCTGGGGAAGTTATTCGATGTTAATATACAAACACCTCCAGACACTGCACCATCGTCACCACAGTCTTTTCTGAAGCATTGAAACCCACGCATAGAAATATTATTGTTAGACTTCGGGAAAGTTTCCTGAAGTGCTATACATGCGGGGTTATAAGCTGATGAAATAGACTTGATGTCATCAAGATGTGATCTTAAACCATGGCAGTTCCAAGAAACAAAGGAAATTATTTTTTAAATAGAAAAGCTCCTCCCTGGAAGGCGAGTCCTCGATCATTTCCTCGAACGATAAATTATCGTCCGAGGGATGAAGGGAGACAGCATCAGCTTCCAGGGTCATGGCTCTACGGGTGGATAAGGAGGATTTACGGAAACCCTCCTTTGCAGATTTTAATTTAGAGGATTTAACTCCTCTGGATTTAGACAAAGGAGCTCTTCTGATAATTGGAGATGTAGATTTTGGTCTTTCAATGTTAGTTTGGGGTAATCTTGTAACAGGGAGTGACATAGTATCTGTTTGAGTGCTAATAGTTCTGGTGACCTTTCTTGCAGCGGCTGCATAACTCAATCCAGATTGCGGTGTCCGAGAGGTAACTATTTTTCTAGCCTCAGGGTAGGAAACTTTATTTTTCACTTTCAAGGTGGTTATTTCTTTTTCGAGTACCCATTGAGGACAGCTACGAGAATAGGAGGGATGGTCACCATGACAGTTGACACATTCCTCCTTTGCTGTACAGGTCGAATTATCGTGGCCAACTGCTGCGCAGCGAGCGCAAGTCAGATTGCCCCTGCAAGCATTTCTCGAGTGCCCAAAACGTTGGCACTGAAAACATCGCAAGGGATTAGGTATGTAGGGCCGGACGGGAAGATTCATGTATGCAACTTTAATATTGTCTGGAAGGTCTGGTGTCGCAAATGTCAGAATGAGATGCTTAGTTTCAAGAACTTTGCCATCTCTTCTGACAGTAATGCGCTTAACAGCACAGACCTTCTGACTTTGCAAATTCTCAAGAATCTCATCCGTCGGCGAGTTCAACAGATCCCTTGCGGAAATTACACCTTGTGAAAAGTTTAAATAACCATGAGGCGAAACAGTTACCTCAATATTTGCAATCTTTTGCATGTTGATTAACAATGCTGCTTGTTTTGAGTTTGCAGCCTCCACTAATAAGTCACCAGAACGTAACTTACGGATATCTTTCACTTCCCCAATTAAACCCGATATTCCTTTATGTATAAGAAAGGGGGACACATTTTCAAAGGAACCCTCCTTTCTTTTGATCAGAAAAAATTTCGAATGTTCATTTATTCCTAAGTGCTCCCGAGGGAGAAAAGAAAAATTTTTGTTCTCCATTAGTGAATTTTTTAAAATTTCGGGACCTGACCGCACCACCCACCACCGAGTCCAACAAGGGGATGCAGACCAGCTGCACCAGTGCTAGCCAGATCCTATACGCTCACAGTACATCCCTATGATGGCCTCCACCCTTAACGAGTCATCCAGCAGATGTACCGATCGCTTGATCCATAAAGCCGATTGATGTGCTGAGGACCACAACACACCTCTCGTTTACCTGAAGCAGAGGCCAAAGTAATGTGTTGGTCTCTGGGGGCCTCAATTACCAGGACCCTCCTTTCCAGGGACACGGGTCTCCACGCACGACAAACACGTGGGTGATTTAGTCCCCAAGAGTAGCTCATAGCAACAGAGCGGCGACAGCTGCTCAAGGGGAGCCCTCAACCTCATGAGAGGCAACCACATTGAGGGGGAAAAGAAAGGAAAAGCAGAAGGGTAGAGGAGAGAAGAAAAGAAAGAGAAGAGGAAAGATCACTGGGGTACCTCGGGATTGTGACACCCGTGTTTACTTAAAGAAAGTAAACCCCCTGAGGGAATTTAATATGGGGTGACCAGTTAAATTTTTCATCTATAACGACCCCCAGAAGTTTAATGGTTTTTGCTCTTTTGATTTTGAGAGAATGCCAGTAGATTTAAGGGCCGCATTGTAGCTTAGTTAGTAGCATATAGGATGACTTATCCACTGAAATTTCCAGCCGATGTTTAGTGGTCCATTGCCGGAAAATGTTGAGGGCTTCTGTGGAGATTCTACCCAGTTTCCTCTCGCTGCTTGCTGCGACCACAAAAGTAAAGTCATCAACAAAGTCCGGGATGCTGACTAGTGAGTTTGGGTCTCGATCTTTGCCTAAGGCAGACCTTTGCCTAAGGTAGTTTGGGTCTCGATCTTTGCTATGAGGTTCCACATGATGGGACCACTGCAGGAGCCTTGGGGACACCCAATGGTTCCGTTCTGCTTGGCCAAGCCCTGGCTGGTCATGATGCCTATTTCTCTGTCCTCCAGGTTACTAAAGAGTAAGTTTTGGATGGTAGATGGGCAGCCGTAATTATCCATTGCCTGCCTTATGGAATTAAGGGGAGCAGAGTCAAAGGCACCCTTGATATCTAACGATATAATGCAGCAATGCTTTGCTGAGGCTTTGGCATGACTGATGTTCTGGAGGAGATGTTGTAAAGCGTCGTCCACAGACTTTCCCTGACGGAATCCAAATTGGGCATCGTGAAGTAGATGGTTGCTTTCTAGGAAACAGGTGAGCCTGATTGTTGTTATTTTTTTCAAGTGCTTTCCTCAAGGATGGAAGGAGGGTGATTGGTCTGTAGGACCTGACATGATGTTTATCTTTTCCCTCTTTGTGGAAAAGGATAATATTGCCGAATTTGAGGCTTGTTGGAAAGTGGCAGAGCTACCAACAGGTTTGGAGGAAGGTTGTCAAGAGGTCAAGAAAATGTTTGTGGATTTCTTTTAGGACAACATTGTCGATGCCATCAGGACCTGGAGCTTTTCCGTTTGGTAATGATGTTAAAACTCTGGTGATCTCGTCAGGGCTTAAGTTTGGCCCTGTGTTATCTTCTGCTCGGCAAGAGTGGTAGGTGGATGTAGTCTGCTGAGGAAAGAGTTCCTGGAGTATACTTTCCGCAATTTGGATAGGGTTCCCCGCGTTTGTTCCGGTACTGAAGAGGCACGATGGTGGAGAGCTGTTTTTGAACGTGGCCTTGTAAATTTTTCCAAAAGGATTGACTGCGGAGGTACAAATTTGGCGCCAGCAGGATCTTTTCCTTGTTCGGATTTCTTTAATGTAGCTTGCTTTGGCTTTTTTGTAATTAATAGTTTAGCTTTCTCAGCATCTCCTGCTTTTTGAGCTCGCCTGCGGAGGGCGTTGAGTGCTTTTTTCCGTATGTCCAGTGAGGTAGTCCACCAATTAGGAAGGATGTTATGTTTGTGCTTAACTTTGCGATAAGCTTTGGTTTCGCAAAGTTAGGAAATGAGCAAGGTTTGAAGATGGGAGGTGGCTATGTCAAGTTGACTGGCTTTGCAACAGTTGTTGAGTGTTTGGATAAGGTGAGGAACATGGGAGCCAAGGTTTTCAATGAGTTTTTTATGGCTGCCATATTTAGTTTTAAATCTTGTAAAGGTAAGTATGTCTGTGGGCTTGTTCAGCTTAATTTGGATGTACCCGTTATCGCTGAGGGGTTCGACATCAAGGACCTCCCAGGAGCATTCCAAGGCAAGGGCTGGATTGGAGGCTAATGTTATGTCCGGCCACCCTTCCTGCGTAGATGACAAAAATGTTGGGGGGGGGGCTCCCATTGTGTTTAGCAGGTGTAAATTGTTGGTGACAATGTAGTCCAGCAGTTTCTCTCCTCTAGCATCATTGTCTTTATAACCCCATACCAGGTGGTGCGCATTGAGGTCAGCTCCTATGAGATAGTTTTCGGCGCCACCAGAATTGTGGATAGATTCTAGGTCGTTTAAAGTATCTTCAATGGAGTTTTGCGTAGTGGAGTTAATTCGATATCTGTGGTTGAGTGGGGGACTATAGGCTGAGACTATGGTCAACTGTTTATGGCCTACTGAAATCTTGACAGCGATTGCCGAGCTAGTTTTGCAGAGTAGGATGGGGTTTAAGTTTGATGTTATGATTATTCCTGCCTTTTTATTGCCCGAAAGCCAGTAGGTCCATGAACTTGGAATGTAATTTGTTGTTTTGGTTAAGGATTGGTTCTTGAATAATGAATATGTTGACGTTAAGTGTAGTAGCAATGATCTGTATTTGGTCTGTAGGTGCGCTTGATCTCATAAGGTTGATTTGGATAATGGTTGTATTTTTGAGATCCTGGTTTTTCCTTTGTTGGCTGTGCTTTGTTGGTTTATTTTGTGTGCTCATTGTCTGGGTTGTTAAGTAGTTTGTTGTTGGTTAAGGTGATATAAGTAGATAGGACACTTTGTGGAGTAGGCTGCGTGATTAGGTCTGAAGTTGGCCCCGTCTTTGTTAGCAACCAGGCAGTTAATGCACTCTAGTTGCTTAGAAGTGCAATCTTGTTCCTGGTGGCCATGTCCGCACGTCCCACAGACCTTCCTAAAGGAGCAGGTCTTGCCTAGGTGGCCATAATCCAGGCAATTATAGCACCTAATTATCCTTCTGTAAGGCCTTGTGTAAATTTTGTTAAATCCAAAAAGTATAGTTCGGTGCTTGAGTAATTCATACTCAGTGGCTTTGTCCACTTCAAGAACAAGGTGTATGTAAATTTTCCCGGGATCTGTGTGTTTTGATTTCCACTATTCTAATGTGGGCTTCCGGGTACAATTCTGGGATATTCATTGTAAGCTGCTTTTGGATATTATCATCGTCGATGTGTTGGGGTACAATAAGTAGGATGATTCTTTTATGACTGATGATTGGCTCCTCGATGACTAATTTCTGGTTGGCTAGTTGGTTAATGAGGGATTCCTTAGCTTGTTCAGTGTGGCAGAGAACCTTCGCCGCGGATTTGCCCCAGACCACTTTCTTTAGGTTTACATCACTCTTTAGAGTTTCCAGGTTATTTTTAAGAGATGTAATGTTGTTTGTTGGTGGGTTTTATGATTACAGTTGTTCTTTTAGTGATTTCTGATTTTTTTTTTTTTTTTTTTTTTTTTTTTTTTTTTTAGGACTTCACTATATGTTGGCTTGTGTGGGCTCTGTTTCGTGTTAGTTAAGTATTTCTGCGTTTTTTCCTGGTGTTCTCGAATCGTTTTTAGTTCAATAGTAATTTGATCAATTTTATCGTTGATTGTATCTGCTTTTAGTTGTTGTTCCGTGGCCTGTATGGTAGTAATTTTATCCCCGAGTTGACTGATTAATGCCTGGGCTTGTGATCTTTTATGGCCTGGCAGGTAGTATTTATCCCCTGTTCTTGCGGTGATGATTCTCTCAAGGTCATTCAGGAGAGAGGTGGGGCCCTCATCTGGAGAGCATTGTGTCAAATGTCTATTAAGGTGGGGAATAAAAGGGTCATCCGTCGTAGGTTCACAGGGAGTTGAGCCGGAAGAGGTCATCTCTTGGTTTGAGCCTGTTGCAATGTGTGTTGATTCGTTTGCAGCAATGGGGCAGAGTATAGAAGAGTTCATGATTTCCTATTTGGTTAGGGAAGAATCCAAGGTGTTGACAAGAAAATTTAAAAGGAGAGACAGATAATCGGAAGTGGACCAGATGCCCCTCAACCCTGCTCCGGCATGTTCACCGCACTCAAGTGGTTAGATCGACTAACAGACTCTCATGGAGTAAAAAAAAAAAAACATTGTGGAGAGAGAATTTAGTCCAGGGACCCTGGGGTAATTGGGAGCTGGGAAGAATGCTATTGAAATCTTGATTGGTCTAGCTAATTAAGCATAGAAATTTGTGAAAATGGTGTTTTTTGGTATGGGTTTCAAGGAGAGTGAGCAAAGAGCTGTAACAAATGATATGTGTTAAGCCACAGTTTAACACACAAGATACAATTACAATACTCTATTACAATAATCCAAATTGAATAATTCAGTGAATATTCCTTGTATCACTCCTAGTGTAGCACCGTGGTTCAGAATAAATTGATGGGTAGAAAGAAATTAGTCCCGAGACTCTGGAATAATTAGGAGCTGAGAAAAATGTTAATTAAGATTTAATTAGTCTAGCTAATTAAGTGCTTGTAATGTTAGAAACTGTAATTTTAGTTTTGGTATGATGGAGAGTGAGGTAAAATGCAAATTTACAATGAAAGCGTAAAGCCTAGTCGGCGGTAATGGGGAAAGGTTATGCGAGATTTGAAAATGGATAAGTAATTAAAAAATAAATAGCAGTGCAATTGGCACACGGAGATTATGGAACAACATCATTGTCATTGTACAATGGTCAAAGTCTTTGTTTTCAACAGTTCGTTCAAAATTGTCTCGAACGGCAAGCATAATGTTTCGTTACTCGATGAAAAAAGAATTTTGTCACAACGAACTCGTTCTTTTCTAACGTACGACGTCGAAGCGAGAACCAAAGATCTTCATGTTGATAACGACTTCCGGCTCATATCGTATAAAAGGAAGAGCCGCAACGGACGCTCGTCACATTCTGTTCTTAGCTTTCGAAGCGTGCAGATCCATTTTCTTTCTCTTTTAGAAAATGACTTACAACTTGAATTTCGTAGCAAGACTGATACTCGTTCAAAACGATGAAGGCGAAACGGTGGCTGGTGAAATCGAATTCACAAACACGTTCGATGGGAAGAAAATTTCCGTCATGTCTGGCCTGACTCATTTCCAAATGCCGTCGACAGCAACGCAAGACTGTCAAAAATTCATCGTTCCTATCAAAGACATAGGAGACTTTATTAAAAACGAACTGTACGAGAAATTCCTGAAAGGAGACGATGGCTGGGATCCCAGCATAGCAAGTGACGAGCCATGGACTGTCACTTACTTGCGGAATTTGATGCCGTACGTGTATTATTTTCCCAAGGGGACACTCGAAAATCTTTTGTCGAAAACCAATTGATTGTTCGCCTTGAAAGGTTAGCCCTTTAGCCTTAGAAATTAAAGGGGTAAAAAACTCGCAGAGAGTATCACATGTGTGCGCTCTCTTCGATTTTTTTACGACACACAATGAACCAATTTTGGGACGATTATCAAACCAAGATTTGTTTTCTTTTCTAACGTTGAAAACCAAAGCATAAGATTTTCATGTTGATAAAGACTTATCTCGTATAAAAAAAAGAAACAGTCTAAAAATAAATTTTGGGACGTCACAAGTTTTCTTTTCTAACGTTGAAACAAGAGCCAAAGATCTTCATGTTGATAACTTCTGGCTTGTATTGTATAAAAGGAAGAGTCGAAACGGATGCTTCACAAATTTTCTTCTCAGCATTCAACACGTTCAGATCATTTTATCTTTCTCTTCTCAGTTTTCTATCATGTCATTAAACGTGAATTTCGTGGCAAGAATCAAGCTACTTCAAGAAGCCGGTGAAACAGTTGCTAGAGAATTAGAATTCACCAGCACATTCGATGGAGACAAGATTTCAGTCGTGTCCGGCTTGAAGTTTTTCGAAATGCCAAAGACAAACGACGGTCGAAAATTCGTCGTTCCCGATAAAGACTTGGACGAATTCTTGAAAGATCATCTGTACGAAAAATATTTGTAAGGAGACGATGGCTGGGAGTCTAGCATTGTCAGTGACGAGCCATGGACAGTCAAGTATCTTCAAGATGTGTTGTCTTCTTGTTCTGCGATCATCTCGACAACAATAAAGACACACGTTTGCAAGGAACACGAGACAAACAACGAGCTCACTGATCGCAAGCTACGATCTTTCTTCCAAACGGTAGACGAGCTCTCTCAGCAGGAATCAAGAGACACCAGTCGCTCGTCAGTGGACGAAGATTGAAGACCATTTACACAGGCCACCGTATGCCCAACCTTTGGAAAAACGGAAGAAGCACAAGCGCTGAGCTCTGTCAGCTAGAATCAAGAGACACCAGTCGCTCGTCAGCGGAAGAAGCGTGAAAACCATTTACACAGGCCAGTGTGCCCAAAAATACGGAACACGAAACACAAGCGCTTTTGCTGAGGCTCAGCAAGAATCAAGAGACACCAGCCGCTCGTCAACGGACGAAGCGTGAAGACCATTTACTCAGGCCACCGTATACCCAAGCTTTAGATAAATGGAACACGAAGCCTGTTTCTGAAAAAGTGCTTGTGCTGAGGCTCAGCAAAACTAAAGAGACACCAGTCGCTGCGCCTCAGCAAGAATCAAGAAGCATCAGTCGCTGAGTCTAAGCAAGAATCAAGAAATACCAGTCGCTCGTCAGCGGACGAAGCATGAGGAACATTTACACAGGCTACCGTATGCCAAAGCTTTATAAAAATGGAACGCGAACGCTGTTTCCGAACAAGTGCTGGAACTAAGACTCGTATTGAGGTTTCCACGTGAGACTCTAAGACTTGTTCGAACTGTTAACCATTTTCAGAATCCGTTGCTTCCGCCAGAACGAATGCAATTCTTTAGATAAGAATCTTTCTACAATGGACTTGTAGAATAATCAGAGAATCAAGTACGAAAGAAGAATTAGAATAAAACAAGACAATTAATAGAATTAGAACCAAGCAGAATATTGGAATAAAAATAAAGTAAAGTATCAGTAAACAAAAAAAATTTTTTTTACTTATACTATATTTTTTCTTTTCTGTTGACAATATTCTTTTTTGTTTCATATCTCGAACTTGTCTTGCTGTAGGTCCTAGTTCTGAATTACTTTCTATGGCTCTCCGTCAAATCACACGAGTCGAAACCACTGGCAAGTCTCAAGACCATCGTGACAATGTCGTCGTTCGTCTCGAGTCGTTAAGATCAGTGTTCCCTGTCAAAAGGCCAACGAGTCGTGTCGTTGTTACTTGTCTTGTGAGTCCGAGTTCTATTTTCAAATTGCTTTCAATGGCTTTCAGTCAAATGGCACGAGTCGAAATGACTGGGATCTCGATCTACAAGACCGATTCCAAACTGACCGAGGCCATCTCGAGTCACTGACATGACTGTTCCAGTCGAAAGATCAACTCGACTGGGAACAAATCAATTTGAAGAGAATCGTTCACATGGATTCATTTCGATCGTTTTGTTTTTAAAATTTAATAAAGGTAAAAGTACTGGTGAACAAATAGCCAAATCTAACGAATGGAAAGTTCTAGAGGGTTGGTGGAAATAAGTTATTTCTGTGGAATTTAAGAGGCAAATACTGTTATTTGAAATGAACTGTTCAATTATGCGACCACGAAAATTTGTATTATCACTATCCCATAAGGTGCTATGCCCAATAAAATTGACAAGCAGTAATAAAGGGTGTAGGTAGCTGATCCAATAGATTGTTCAAATCACTTTCATGAACAACAGTGTGGGGAGGCAAGTAAAGGCTACAAATAGTAATGAGAGATGTATGTACGCGTACTGCAACAACTTGTAGTGATGTGTTGAGGGGCTGGACAAGCTACAAGACACAAGCTACAAGACACAAGGATGTATACACCTCCAGATACGGCATCAGGAGTGACATCTTTTCTCACACAGTTATAACCACGCAATTTAAAGCACTGAGGTTTCAAGAATGTTTCCTGAATGGCAAAACACTCTGGATTATACGTATTAATAATGATTTTGATATCTTCTATATGAGTGCGAAAACCACGACAGTTCCAAGATAAAAATACCATTAAATAAAATTAGATGTTCCGGCCTCGGAACAAGCCATCTGGGATTCAGATGAATCTTCACTTTGGAGTGTTTCATCATCTGAAGGATCTAACTTCACTGTACCTTTTTTGGAAGAAGTTATAGTTCTTTTACTTATAAAAGGTGACTTGTGGGCCTCTTTTGCATGCTTCAATTCTTGGGAGCTTTGGAATTTTGATTTTGCGGAAGACATTGGAGAAATATGTTTTAGAATGGGAGAAACATTAGTATTAAAAATATTTGAGGATAATTTTGAAATTGGAAGACTTAAGTAATGTGTTTGGGTACTATAGGATTTCATAACTTTCTTGACAGCTCAGGCGTAGTCGCTCATGGTATGGACGACCGACTCTTTTCGACCGACTTGTACCGACAGTCTTCCTTCATGATCTTTGAACTAGGAAATAGCGGGCAACATTGATTCCGTAGTCGCTCATGGTATGGACGACCGACTCGTTTCGATTGACTTGTCTAAGCTTGGTGACACAAACGCGTGATCCGTCTGACTGTTTACGTTCGTACTGACATCGGGAGCCGTCTTTCGAGTGACTGGACATACGTATCCTGTGGAACACACGGAATCGTTGGACCTGACGTTAAATGTGACCTGCTGCAGGTCGATCGCAACATTTACAAACGTCCGTATTTCTTTATTCCTGCGATTGGAAGAAAATCAAACGGATACCGAGGCTCATGTAATTTCTAGACAGACTGTATTGCTCGTGAACTTTCAAATACGGAACGGAATGCAATTTCCATTTTTAGTCGTTCGTGGTATTGCCAATGTTTGAAATCTTTGACGGATCAGACGATCCATAAAAATCAAGTAGGAAAAAAGATTCGCGGAGCCAGTGGAATCAACGGTCTTGAATGTACGCTTTCCAGGACGACGACTGAGCTCATTCGAATGACTGAGCTCATAAATAAAGTGACTGAAATTCTTCAGAGATCAAATTTAACAATTCTTCCGATAAATTATTTTTTGTTATACGATTCAAAGAAAAAGTTTCATATTTTGTCTTTGCGATTTCCATTCGGTCCTATTAAAAGGTCTTCATTCTTCACTGTCTTGTTTTGTTTTCGGCCGACTCGATTGTTATTTTTAGACAGATCCTCACGTATAAAAGGAGACGTTCGATCGGATCCAGATCATTTGTGTTGTAGCTCTTGTTGCGACAACTTTGTTCCCAGCTCTTTTCTTGTGACGAATCGTTTCCAGATTTTTTCCTTGCGGCTACTTGATCCCAGCTCTTGTTTTCTCTTCGAGATGTGGTTCGATCTCAAGCCTTTCGTAGAAGATTCGACACTGACCGTGTCTTGTTTGATCGCACCCGACGGTAACTTGTACATCAGGCTCTATGATGTTGCCAAAATCTTGAATTACAAGAATCTTTATACAATCAAATACGGAGGCTGGATTAAATTTTCGGACGTCTTAGGAATACCGTCGAATTTTCATTCCACTAGAATCATGAACTGTCGAATAATTGACATGACGAAAGCAATCCGCAACATGATCATGACGACAAGATATTTTGAACGCGGTCTACGGCTGACTCAATTGTTCACCATAGGCCACGTCGAAATGTTTGGCTCGCCTGATAGTATCAATCAAGGCTGTCCGTTGCTCGTAGCATACGACGAAAATCATCCTCGTGCTCAGCTGACATCTCGACTGATTGAACAGTTTCGTGCTGTTCGGATTTATATAAAACCTTGGCTGACTTCTCAGAACATAATGATTTCTTTGGTCTACGCGTCGGATGAAACATCTGTTCGAATGGACGATTCAACTCATTTGCCAACAAATTTTTTGAACTTGCAAATGGAGATCCACCGGCAGCAAATCTTTTGAATGAGAATCCAACACCTGCACAGAGTTCTTGTAGCGAGAATCCATCACCAGTTCTGAGTCCTAGGAACAACGATGAGAATCAAGCACCATGGAACGAAACAGAGAATCCATCACCAGAAATTTTGGACGTGGCTGTCCAACCAATAACTTGCTTTATTCCAACGGTTCATTCGTCGAGTCCTGTGGAACGTGGAACCAGATATTTCGATGCACCACTGGACTTTCAAGACGTTGAAAGAAAAGTCATAAGAGTCCAACTCGTGTTTGACAACGGAGACGTGGAATGCTTTATTCCACGACCTTAAATGATTGCGAACGGCCTTCTCCTTTGGCCTGACAAAATAAAGGAGCTGAAAAATTGGCAGAGAGCTATGGCTTAGATTTAACAATGGCAGAAGTGAGGGTGTACAAATGGCGAGTTGTTGTTGTTGTTGGGTTAGGTTTTATGGCGCAAGATCCAAAATTGGACATGCTGCGCCAAGATAAAATTCAATTTTTCATTAATTTATTATTTTTATTTATTTATTTTTAAACCCAAACAACATTAAAATCTTAAAAAACAAAAACCTTTGTATAAAGTATTATTAAAATCTATTATTTGTTAAAATTTTATAAAAAAGAAAATAAATATGTAAATACAAAAAAATAACGTTAAACATTAAATAAAATTTAAAAAACCTATTGCCCTTAAAAAGGCAAATAGGTTTCTGTGGGGGGGTTCCCCTAACAAATCAAATAAAGTGATAAAATCAGTTTTAAAAAAATGTAGACGTTCTTTGTTAAAATCCTTACATGAAATTAAAATATGATTTACTGAGTATGGTTCATCACACGTTTCACACCATGGATTTAGTTCGCTTAAAAACAAATGTCTGTGTGTGAAACGTGTGTGTCCGATACGAAGGCGAGTCAATCGAACATCGGCACTTCGTAACGGTAAAACTGATGATGGAATGAGGTATGGAAAAATGGCACGTAATTTATTGGAGACCTGCATACTCCACAACTCCTGCCAAAGAGATTTAACAAATATTTTAAAAACCCTTCTCACGTCGAAAAGAGGGACAGATGAATGGAGTAAAGACCCTGCAGCTTTAGCAGCTGCATCCGCCTTTTCATTTCCCTCTAGACCTACATGACCTGGGACCCAACAGAAAATGATGTTATAACCCTTGCCAGCAAGGGAATCCAATGCTCCGAAAATCTTTGACACAACAGGATGACAATAATTTGAATTTCTCAACGCTTCTAGTACACTCAAACTGTCAGTATATACACAAATTTTATGACAATTTCCTGTATTCACAAGCTGAAGGGCTTGATAAATGGCCGTAGCTTCAGCAGTAAAGATGGAGCAGGACGTATGAAGGCTGTAACTATAACTGGCATTAGCATAGAATATGCCACAGCCAACATGTCCTGCAGTTTTAGATCCATCTGTGAATACAGGCGTGTATGATGAATACTGACAGCGATGTAAATAGAAAAGCTGTTGAAAAATCGTTGAGGTTGTGTCCGATTTTCTAAACTGAGCAAATGGATTAATAATATTAATCTGTGGATCATGCCAGGGTGGATGTAAATGTAAGTCCGTTTTGATACAACGGACATCATATAGGTCTGTCAAATGGAGTTGATCTTTAGTTCTAGTGAGAAAGGGTTGGATGCTATAGGAACGCGCATCATATAATCTCTTCAAGGCAGGAGTGTATACCAAGGATCGTAAAGGATGTTGAATATCAGACATAACTTTAGCGTAATAATTGAGAGACAGCTGCATTCGTCTCAGGTCTAAAGGCAATTGTTTGCAAATCGCGTAAAGACTCTGGACGGGTGATGTGCGGAATGCTCCTGAGCAAATTCTCAAAGCAGAGTGATGTACAGTGTCCAATCTGCGTAAAACTGAAGACCTAGCAGATCCATATACAACACTTCCGTAGTCAATACGAGACAAAATGAGTGCTTGGTAGACCCGAAGGAGTGACAAGCGATCAGCACCCCAAGATGTATTTGACAACACCTTGAGGATATTAAGCGATCGCTCACACTTCTTCCACAAATGTAAAACATGCGGAAGAAAGGTCAATTTTCGGTCGAAAATCACACCAAGAAATTTAATCTCGTTGACCACGGGTATTGCAGTGATGTTCAGATGAATAACAGGATCATTGTGAATACTGGTCTTCCTGCAGAAATGGACACAGCAGCTCTTGCTAGGAGATAGTGTGAAGCCATTCTCTGCACACCATGCAGCTATTTTATTAACAGATGTTTGAAGTTGTCTCTCAATTAAACGCATGTTCGATCCCTGGCAAGATATTTGCAGGTCATCCACATACATCGTGCCATGAACTGTAGGTGATAAAAGATGAAGGATGTGACTGATGTATATATTAAAAATAGTGACACTTAAAATAGAGCCTTGGGGTACACCCTCGGCTTGAATAAAAGTATTGGATGTAGAGCTTCCAATACGAACTTTAAAAATACAGGAGCGTAAGAAATTCTGCAGGAATATCGGGAGATTACCCCGAAAGCCAAAATCGTATAATTTACGGAGAATACCATATCGCCACGTACGGTCGTATGCCTTCTCGATGTCGAAGAAGATGGAAACCAGATGGTTTCTCCGCACGAAAGCGTTGCGGATTTGGGTTTCCAAATATGTAATGTTATCTAGAGTGGATCTCCCTTTACGGAAGCCACTGTACAAATGGCGAGATCGAGTGAATGAAATGTTCTTGGATATGTGGAAATACGTTTTCTCGTCGGTATTCATCAGACAGAGGCAATTATCAGAAATAAATTGCTCTATCTGACGACCACGAGAATTAGTATCATCACTTCCCCACAGAGAATTATGGCCGTTAAAATCACCGAGTAATATAAATGGTGTTGGCAGCTGATCAATCAATGCAAGCAGTTCCTCTTGGCGGATGACATCATGTGGTGGCAAATATAAACTACAGACTGTAATCAGAACTGTGGTATGAATTCTTATAGCTACAGCCTGTAGAGTAGTATTGATTGGATGAGCAGTGCTGGGGAAATCATTAGATGTTAAAATGCAAACACCTCCAGACACTGCACCATCGTCACCACAATCTTTTCTGAAACATTTATATCCCCGCATGGAGACATTATTTATAGACTTCAGGAAAGTTTCCTGAAGTGCTATACATGAGGGTCTATAAAGTGATGTTATAGATTTGATGTCATCAATATGAGAACGTAAACCATGGCAGTTCCATGAAACAAAGGAGACTGTTTTAAATTAAAAAGCTCCTTTCCGGGAGCTGGAGGGCATACCTTCCGTCCATTCATCGAATGATATATCATCGTCCGAAGGATGTAAGGAGACAGCATCAGACTCCAGTGATATGGCTCTACGGGTGGTTATTGGGGGCCTAGAGGGGCCCTCTTTTGCAGATTTTAATTTCAGAGCCTTCATGGCTTTTGATTTAGCCATAGGAGCTTTTTTCCGAACGATGGATACGGAGGACGATTTCGGCTTTTGTACAGATGTAGGGGGTAATTTAATAAGGGGAAGCGAAAAGTCTTCAGTTTGAGTACTTGCTGTTCTGGTGACCTTGGCAGCGATTTTGGCATAACTTGCTCCTGCTTGAGATGTACGAGATGTAACAGAACGTCTCGCCTCGGGATATGAACAGTTGGTCTTAACCCTCGTGGTAATAATTTCCTTTTCCGATTGCCAGATAGGATAACTTCTAGCGTAGGGTGATCACCTTTGCAGTTGACACATTTTTCTTTTGCAGTGCAAGAAGAACTTTCATGGTCAACTGCAGCGCAGCGAGCGCAAGTCAGTTTACCCCTACAAGCTATTTTGGAGTGTCCAAATAATTGGCATTGGAAGCAGCGTAAAGGATTTGGTATAAATTACCTAACGGAGAGATTCATATACACAGCTTTAATATGCTGCGGTAAATCTGGTGTCGCAAATGTCAGTGAGGTGTTTGGTATTTATTACCTTACCATCACGTATGACAATAATGCGTTTGACAGCGCAGACTTTTTGATCTTTTAGATTTTCTAGAATATCATCCATTGGCGTCCTAAGCAAATTCCTGGCTGAAATAACACCACGAGAAAAGTTAAGACTTATGAGCAGAGACGGATACCTCAAGGTTAGCAAGCATGCTCATTTTATTTATCTGGATTGCTTGTGCTTGAGAAGCAACTTCCACCATTAGGTCTCCAGAACGCAGCTTTCGAATACTTCTCACTTCCCCAATTGTGCTTGAAATAGATTTCTGGATGAGGAAAGGGGATACATTATCAAACGTACCCTCTTTCCGATGAATAATATAGAACTTTGCATTTAAAAGTGCGAACATATGCTCCCGCGGGAGAACAGAAAGATTATTTGTTTCCATAATAGAAATGGAAGTTTCGGGACCTGACGGCACCACCCACCACCGAGACCAACAAGGGGATGCAGACCAGCTGCACCAGTGCTAGCCAAGTCCTATACGCTCACAGTACATCCCTGTGATGGCCTCCACCCTTAACGAGCCATCCAGCAGATGTACCGATCGCTTGATCCATAAAGCCGATTGATGTGCTGAGGACCACAAAACACCTCCCGTTTACCTGAAGCAGAGGCCAAAGCAATGTGTTGGTCTCTGGGGGCCTTAATTACCAGGACCCTCCTTTCCAGGGACACGGGTCTCCACGCACGGCAAACACATGGGTGGTTCAGTCCACAAGAGAAGCTAATAGCAAGAGAGCGGCGACAGCTGCTCAAGGGGAGCCCTCAACCTCAGAGGCAACCACAATGAGGGAGAAAAGGAAGAAAATGCAAGAGTCCCCTCTTGCTTTTTCTTCCTTTTCTCCCTGAAGAGAAGAAAAGGTGCTCTGCTTCCTTTTCTTCTCTTCTCTTCTTTCTGAAGAGAAAAGGAAGCAGAGGGCAGGTCACTGGGATACCTCGGGATTGTGACACCCGTTTTTACTTAAAGTAAACCCCCTGAGGGGCCTGAAGTTGGAATTGAACCCATCAATTATAGAATGGAAAGACAAAGTATTAAGAATTCAGTTATGAGCTCATCATACGGCCGTATTCACCAAACACGGGTTAACTTGAGTGCAGCCTATCTCGGATATAACTCAGCTGTAGCATGACTCACCGATTGTCATTCATGAAGCGGGGAAATTCCCGTGTAAAACAACTTTAGAGTTAACTGAACACGACATGTAAGACGGCTTCTGATGGCTAGCAAAAAATGTAAACAAAGCTTCGTAGTAAGCTTGAAAATGTTTCGTCAAGATGGATAAAAGGTTTTATTCAATCAATAACAGCTACTAAAATCAACTTCGTCCAAAGTTTCATAATCATTTTGCTTACTTTCATACACACATCTCGCTCTTCTTTCCATTAATTCTAGATTTTGCAAATCTTGCACATCAATGTCAACATTGTTTGCCATTGTATCGCCATTTTTTGCAGACTTGGCGCTGACACTCCAAAATTGTATGGTTATTCTAGGGATCCATATAGGCGAGTTAATCGTTGTTTTTGTCGTGGTGAATAACGTTTCATGACTTAACTCGCCTATTACCCCGAAACTTCGTTGAACTCTGATTGGTGAATACGGCCGTTAGAATGCTTTGAAACAATTTAAAAACTAAACGATTACTTAAAAGAATGTGACGTAAGCTGGTAAAACTGTTTTATATAAAGACACTAAAATTTAGCTTACTTTACAAAATTAGCTATTTTATTAATAAGCTTAAACTTGTAAATTTTACATGTTTATATGGGTTTATTTATTTATTTATTTATTTTTTTTTTTTTACAAAATATGCGATTTTTTTCGTAAATGTTTTCTAAAATTTAAATGCGAAATTTCTTTATCAATTTGTTATCCGTATACTTAGTGTTTTTAAAATACCTTTTCCTTAAAGCTTAGTTGACTTCGAACTGTTAAAAACATGCAAACCCAAACTTGGATTCGAATCTAGGAACTATTGTACTGAAGGCCACATCACTAACCTTTGAGTTGTTGGTTCAAAAAATTAAATCATGTCTCTCCTTGTATGAAATTTGTCACGTAAATTAGTAACATTCGCGAAAAAGTAATATTTATGAAACGAAAATTTTACAATACTTTTCAGTTGTGACAAACTTTTATTGTTAATGTCAAACTTCAAAAACATTGTTGATAAATTTTAATGCTTCTACTTCAAAGGAAATTTTCTGTAATAGTATATTTAACGCAATGAAACAGAAGTATTTCATTTTAAAACCATAACATTTTTTCTAGAGCTTAACCTTAATTCCTTTTTCTAATATTTCAATTCGTTAGTGTTTTTTATAATACACAATGGTTTAATTGTGCATTTAAATTTTTAAAACATGTGAAAAAAAAATCAGAATTTTTAATTTAGATTAAAATTAGAAGAATTTTCTTTCAGAATAACACCAGTAAAGTATTAAGCCTACGTAACAAAATGCAAAAAAGTTTTCTTATTTAAATTTTTTATGGTATTAATCCTAATGATATATTTTTGACTAGGCTTTGAGTAGTTTGCTTTTATATTCTATCACCAAATTATGCATTCAGTGATTAATTTGATTAACACTGCTTTTAATATATAATTCTGGAACTTAATTTGCAACAGTTCTTGATGAACCCAGTTATGCGTATTCATCCATTTGGTCATCATAGTTTTTATTTCGTTCATTTATCACTGATCTTTTTTTCCGAACATTAATTTAAGAATAAACAGTCTGAAATTGATTCAGAAACACTACAAACAATATACACAAGCACGAGATGAAAAATGAAACTGTTGAACAAAAACCAATGATCTAAGTTTTCTGTTTCCCCAACTCTTGCAAGCAGAGCAACAATTTACGGATGAGATTTACTGGACGGTCGCTGTTGGCGCAGTTTTCCACATTTGGCGATAAGTAACATTTTCTGGCAACCCAACCTATTCCGACAAATCAAATCCGACGGCAGATGAGGGATTCAGACCAATCACAGGCAACATTTTTCAAAAATTCTGTTTATTTTTTAGACCTCGCTTGTACAAAATGGCGAGATTTTTGGCAAATTTTTGAAAAAGTCGCCAATAGTGACCGTACAGTAAATTTTTAACCAATTTACGTTTTAGATACATGTTAAATATTAAGATATATTAGTGGAAACTGCTTCCCTGCATAAAAATTTAATGGTTAATCCTAAATGCAAAATATTAGATGAGGACCTTATACTTGTTACAAGTTAAAATTATCAGAAATGATTAGCTTAGATCTTTTTTTATACATTTCTAAACTTTATAGTTCAAACATCGAAAGTGAAACCTTAGAAACTTTCTAAATATGAATAGTAAAACTAATATTTCATAAAATCTATAATGCAATGTCTTGCGTAAGTTGGTTATTTTTTATCATATTGAGTCATTCCTCATTTTTACATTAAAATTCCCTAATTTTATGCTCTAAATAAAAATTTTATATGATTATTTATGTTCTAGAAACTTATTTCACTATAAATGCCTGAATAGCTTCGAAATCAAAGTGTGGAATGACTTTCCCACTATGGTTAACACTTGTGTTCTCTCCCATTACAGATTTTCTTTTAACTTAATATATTTTGTCAAAGAAAACTTCCTATATAGAGAATTCTCATTTGTTTCTAATGTCTAAGTCTCTTGAGAATAACCACTGTCATTTTAGAAAGTGACTGAAAATATAGTAAAAATAACACGAAAGAGCATGCATTCAGAAAATACGTAAGAAGCAAATCAAGACTCTTATTCTTCAATCGCAAAACTCACGTGGTGAAACAATATTTCAAAATATTTACAACCACAATGTAATCAGTCGCTCATTCTCAAAATATAACATAATTCTTTGACAATTTAGTCTCTAGTTAGTTGGTTGGTTGGGTTTTGTGGCTAACGCCCAGAAAGGACAATTGCGATTTAGGCTCTAGTGTAATGCTACTCTAATCAATAAAGAAACTCTTAAGCCTGTGACCATTCTTAAGCAACGTAAAATTAAAAATATGAATTAAAAAAAATATTCCAAACATTCTTAAATTTTCATGAAAGTTAGTTTTATCACGTGTTTTCATGAAATTTTAACTTTTCATTCATTTTAAAATAATCAGTTAAAAGCAAGAAATCTAACAGAATAAATTTTTTTACTTTGAAATATCAAGATTTTATAACAAATTTTAAATTTTTGTAATACGTATAGTCGCTTCAAACAATAAGTTCTTAAACATTTGTAGTAAGCATAATAACTTCGAGTACTCTAAGGCACTGAGTATCTAGTTCTATAAAAATAAATTAGAGGAAACCCACTACAATTTCTTACATTTATACCTAAGTCATGATAAGGCACAGTCTTAAAATAGCTTTGTTTCCGTCTAAAAAGTATATGAGTAAAGTCTAAATGCATGGATATTTGAATATCCATGATAATAGGAAACAATTTACTGGATCAGAATCTTAAAATAGGTGTCCATTGTTAGTCTGTATTATTGTTCACTTTCTTGCTATTCCTTTATACTACCACAATGCAATCAGTCTACAATGATTTTTAACAACTGAAAGTAATTGTTTCCAATGGTATTTCACTATACAAGGTCCAAACTCTTCCATTTCTCAGGCTTATTGAATATTAAACTTTTAACTTTAATGACATTGCCTCAGTCAGGCACTTTTATTCTCTAGTCCGATTTAGTACGGTTTTTTGCATTCGAAAAATATGACTCGCATAGAACCTATAATTTAAGTCTATTCTTAACCATATATAAAAACCATCTACATTGGTAGTTTTAACCGAAGAATGTAAGTATTGTGTACCACAACATTGCCCATTTAGATTCCAATTAAATATTTTGCTCTATTGTGACAAGTGAATGTGCATCAGAAAATTTATGCAAAGGGTGTCCTGATACGACTTACAAATGATTTTCATCTCATCGCTAAAGTAAAATATCTTTATTACTGAATAACATTGTTCTCTAAAAGCATTTAATAGTAAGAATTGGTTTTCAAATATAGTAAAAGAGGAAATATTTTTACTGTTTTGAATCGCATGATTCTTTCTTAGCATCAAGTATAAGTCATTTTGCGACTCAGTGATTAATTTCTCATAATTCTTATAATGGATTTATGCCTTAAATTTTTCATTTAGCTTAAAAGAATTAAAAATGATTCTGTATTGACACGGGACTGAAAAATTTACAAATAAAAAAAAATTTTGAGATGAACGAACTAAATTTTCATAAGATTCAGTTTACATAAAGATATTTCAAACACTACTGAATTTAAATTATGTGAACATCCAATAATATACTCAGAATAATTTTTCATTATAATTCTTTTCACCAATTTTATCACCACTATTTTTTAGTACACATTGAAATAAGTATAAAAATCTTACTCTGACGACGTGGTGGTACAGTATCAGATTTTACTCTTCCACTTCTGAGTTGCATTTTTTTCAATTTCCTAATATCAATAAATCTATAAAAGAGAAAACTGTTACAAAAAAATTCATGAATATTTAACACAATTGAAGTAATTTCTTAGCCATGTGAGAAATTAATGCATGAAATATTTAATGTTATGGATCATTACTTTATTAAAGCAAACTTTCAAATTATATTTCAATATTTTGAAATAACTGCATTCGAAATCTTATTAATCATTGTGAGAACTATAATTATTTAAAACAAATTTTAAAAAACATCGCAATTCAAAATTTAATTTGAATTACTGGAAAAATTTTGCGTGAAGATATTATTTTTTTTTCTCTTTCATCATTTCATAGCTTAATCGTATTGAAGTTTATTAAAAAATTACGAAAAAAAATGACAACCGTTAACATTTTTGGTAGTGATTAGTTAAATTATGATTTCAAATATTTCCCTAAATTACCCTAGTTTAAAAATTACATGCTGGAATTAAATGTTTTGAAAGCTTTTACTTTAAGATAGGCAGGCGCTGGCATTCTATTCCATTCAGCATTTTTTAATTTCAATCTCTAGGAAAATTTGAAGAATAAGGACAGATTTGTAACTCTAAATTAATTGACTATACCTTGTTTCTCAGACTCTCTGTATTGCCTTTAGGTTTTAATCATAAAATTAAAAAAGCTACCTAAATTTAAGAGTAAACAAAGAGTAATTTTTTTGTTTGGAATAATCAACTGTTTATCATAACATTAATAATGTTTATATACTTCTCTCAATATAAAACTTCCTCAGACTAAAAGCATAAGCCTATTGATTTGTACTTTCAGTTTCTTAGAGTTATTAGGTTTAGTGCTTTACAGTTTAAAATTAAGTATGAACTATTGCATACAATGAGAGAAGGATGATTCTTTTATTTATAATTCGAATCTATAATTATGAAAGCAAAATGAATTTTGAATTTTAGAATTGCTTTTTGGAAACTCATCTTTATTTGGCACAATTTTTTCTTTTCAGAATTATTTTCCATGTTTATAACTACATTACACTATTACATTACAGTAAGTGAATCGTTACTGAAGTTCTATACATGAAATTATTTATGAAAAAATTATGATAACTTAGTCATTCTTTTGGTTTATCATTTAATAACATAACTTATATCTAAAATATTTGGCTTTGTTTCTTACATGCTATGTGCTAGTTTGAGTTTTCAGATCCTGAAGTCACCATTTGTATTATGCTTCAAATATGTCGAAACTACGATATATTTTTTGTCACTAAAAATTATTTATAGTAATTAGTATGTTCTAAATCTGGATATAACTCAATTTTATGGTCAAAAATCGAGATGTTTTTCCGCATTTCTTGTTTGGAGAGCCGTTACGAAGTCTTTCTCCAAATCACGGCGGAAAAGTTTCTTAATATAATACGAATTTTAAATTAGAAGTGATTTTTTTGGAATGTGGCTTTTCTGTAGGTTTGTTAATGAAATCAATAGGGAACAATAAAAATTGGCAAGCAAAAATCAACAACAATCCAGAAACAAGTCTTCTTAAAACAGGCATGTCCAATTACCAAAAAATTTGTTATCTACTATGTAACAGTTTGTAATATTAAATTTGCATAGGGACGAACTTTTATAACTCACTGGAGATTTTATTGGTTTTACGGCTTTTTAAATCAGAATACCTTTTCTTCTGAAATAATGGAAAATATCCGCATAAGAAATACCAGATAACACAACTCACTTAAAACACAAGCAAGACGCTTTTCTTTATCAACATCAAGAGTTAGCTTCAACAGTCATGTGACTAGATAATTACTTTCTTCCTTTTTATAACAAATTATCTAATTTTTCAAATCTATTTATCAAATTTTAAATACCCAATTTACCATATAAGGCTGTCCCAGAAAATTTTTGTTTTAACCAGCTTTCGAGTTTATCCAGATTTTGCACTTTGCTTAAAATATTTTCTAATACAATTTACAACAAATTTAAGATTCATTAAATATATTTTTAATCAAATCTTTTTAGAATTTTTTTTAAATTTTATTCTTTCCTTGATGATTTCTATTATAATCACAAGATTTATTCTAAATTCAGAGAAAACAATTTCTAAATATTTTCCAACAATTTATTAACTATTTTCTCTAGTATTCTAATTTAAGTTAAGGGAAAATTTTTATGTTCACTTTCTGAGAAAGATTATTCAGGATTTTCAGAAAATACTTTGTACATTGTCATTGGAATTTTTTTTCAGTCTACTTTTTGAAATATTTTATTTCTCGAATCTTCATTTACGTTATTTGCAGAAAATGAAAATCATTTTTAAATTCTGCTAATTTTGATTACAGTGAATTTCATTTCAAATAAAATATGTTATCAAATCCACTTGACTATTTACATATCAGAACGTGGAAGAAAATTCACGTTTCCTTGAAATTTTATCAGTATACGTTAATTTGTTTCTAGCAACGCAACACATTTTTGATATACTAGTTTTTATGTGGCATTACGATCACTTTAGCAAATGAAGATTTAGTTTGATTTTTAAGTCAATGAATTTGCAAACGAGGTTTAACTACGATAGGATAAAGTAAAGTAGGAACCTCAATTAACATAAAAGCTCACTGTGTAATCGAATCCATGAACTATTGAACCAAAAACGTTAGTGATAACTAAGCGTTAGCTTGGTTCTTGAAAGACATATCGAATATTAACTACAAATTAAAATATTTTCAACAATCAGAAGTATCAATCCTGAATAATTAAATTCAAGAATTCTTGAATAGAAGACTTGCTGAGTTTTTAATCAGTGACGCGTAATCACAATTAAATGAATTGAATGGCAGGCTCAAACATCGATTATTGTAGGGTAATAATAGATCCAAAAATTTTATGATAAAAGTTTTTATAATTTTCAAGCAAATGGATAGTTTTTAAAAATTTAGTGTACAAGAAGTATGCACATTGATGTGATGTTTATTTTTCTAATTCTCAATATACATTTATCTATATTAGGAATAGAAATTTTGCTTTTGATTCTACAACTGAGTGCAAAGTCAATTTCTACCTTTTTACAGATGAATATTCATTTTGAAATTTATCTTTAAGAAATGGTTGAAAATGGCTTTTATGTTTTTTTAAATATTATTGCTTTGAATTCAAAACGGTCACAAAATGTACAAAACCTAGTAAACAAGAAAATTTAGCGTTCTGAGTACGCAGATTTTTTACATGTCATTTCCTTTGACATCTATTTCATATCTGATTGAGCTAAGATAATGAATAGATACAGAATTTCAAGACCTTAAATATCTTATTAAAAATAAATTTGAAAAAGTAGTTCTTAAAAGGTCGAATGAGAGTAATGGAAAACTAACACGGCAGAAAGTATTAAATTCTAAAGCTTAGAAATCATGTTGCTCGAAACTATTACTTGAACAATTTCTTAATTGAATTGCGTTAATTCACTCCCAATATTGATGGGGTTTGTCAGTATTTAATAACTTTTTCCTCTACACATGAATAAGTTTCATGTATATACCAATAATTACAATCATTTTACTTTAACAATATTACTATAATTTTAATAGACTGGAACACAAAGCAATACTACTCTCAGAACGGTTTCATTTAGAATACATGTAAATTTAAATTACATATACTAAAATGACATACAAACATAACATATTAGAGAATATTAGAACAAAATCAGGCTCGTCATTTGTGCCTCTATACCTAATTAAAAGACTGTAGCTCAAATTAAATAGTAAACAATTTATTCACATAAATCATATTTTTTTTTGCAATATAAACAAAAACTGAAGCGCATATAATTAAGAAAGTGCCCACAATAACACATCTTAAATTTTGAGATTAGTTTAATATTAATGGAAGAAAAATATCTGTAGCCATTTTCAATTAAAAAACTAAAACAGTTTAATGCTAGCAACTTTTAGAAATTTTATTTAAATATATGAATAAAGTTGCGACAAATTCCTCTAAGGAAATTTACAAAAATTGTATTTACAAAGAGTTGGTAATTAACAAGTCAATTTATTTTAAAAAATGTTTTTTTTGTTATTGATGTTTTTTGAAAGCTAAAAAGCAACATATAGTAACTTTTAAACTTGTAAAATAATTTTAATAATTAGAAATGTTTTAGAATCCTCCAAAAATGCTTCAATATACAGATGATATATTTTGAACATAAAAAAAGTCAATTTAGTATAAAAATATTTAACAACTGCAAAGTGTCCTTTTAAATTTATTATAATAAAGTTTCAATTTGGATCTTTGCATTTGGACACAAAGCAATACTACTTTCAAATTTAACTTACTAAATTTCTTTCTATTTCAACTACTTTAATTTCAACTTATAACTTATAAACTCTTTAACTTATTAAACTTCAAGTATTGACTTGTAAGACATTTGTAAATTCATAAAAAAATAAAAAAGCTTACCAATCAAAAATAATAATAATAATTTGAAACGAATGTAACAGCTTAAATAAACTTTGTTAACATTTAGTCACATGATCTTTAAAAGTGTTGTCACACGAAACTAGAGAACTTAAGCAAATTTACTGCAGACTTGGTATAGGAGTTGGAGATCATTTTTTGGTAGAAATTTGCTCGATGATTATAATGAAGATATTTGTGTTTATCTTTCTGGCTTCACGCTTATAATTCCTCGTTCACTCTCGGAAATGAAAACGGGAGTGCATAATTTTAATTTATATTTTACTGTTTTTGTCAAAGGTTTCAGTAAGTCCAATATACTTTATCAAATAAAATTAGTATTATGCATTCGAAACGATAGTTGTTATACTCAATACCTTTCGATGTTGATAGAAATAAGGCAATCATTTCTTTCTGATATTTGCTTCCTCAAAAATTTTACGCAATAACTTATTTCATAAAAATTTTATATTATGAGATTTAATTTGTACGAAAATGTATTGCTCTGTAAGAAAGTATAAATGGATATAATTGCAGTGGGGAAAAAAGCAGTTAAAAATCTTGAAAAATGATATTATATTTTACAAACTGAAATAAGACTAGTAAGTTTATATTGTGAGAAATGAATGCTACGTAAGAAAAATGTAGTAATTTGAATAGGAATTTTGCTTCTTCTATTTGAACGAAAAAATTGATGTAGTAGAAAGATGAAGCTAAATTTTTGAAAAAGCATTCTGTAGGTTATTTAAAAATAGACCATCTATTTATATTTCATTAAATAATGTTGAGAATTATAATAATTCTATTAATTAACGTATACTGATAAATAATTTTTATTTACTAATAAATATTTTTAAACTCTTTTTGGAAATCAGAAAAGTATATATTGAGGAAATAAAAGTTTAAGAATGAACACTTATACATTAAATATTTTTTTGTTAAAATTCTTGAAGCAAATTGACCGCACATTTATGTATATTTTCTTGACACAAAATAAAATAAAAAAAATCAAATTATATATTTCATCTTATTTTTTAAATAATTTAAATGCTACACTAAATCAGTGGTGTAGAATGCAATTCTAAATTTTAATGTGAAAATAATATGTAAGGATGACAAGAAATTTACTTAAGAAATAATCATCTTTATTTCCGAGTGCAACTTATGTATGATACATTTTTCTGAATTATTTTCTGTACATTTGCCTTTAGAAACTCAAACGTGCCAAATAATAAAGTTCTTGGAACTCAACAAATTATATAAAACAATTTTTAAGTTACAATGAAATTTAGCTTTTTGGTAAACTAATTAGTATATAAGGATTCCTTATGGCTGTGGCATTTTTAATTATATAATTTCGCTTAATTAAAAATACTCAGTCTCTTAAAAATCAGTGGCATACATTTTATTTGTTGCCGAAGACCCATTTGTGTAATATTTATCAGTATTTTTATTAATGTAATCAAAATCATTGTCAGGAGCTGATTATTTAATTGAGAGACATGGATTTTTGAAATGGTAAAACAAAAAGCATTTTATTTTTGCGGAGAATATTCTGGAAACGATTTATCGTACGATACAATTGTAATAACATTTTAAGTAATTTTTGAAAATATCGCTAAAAAATTTTCATTCACAAATATTTTTAAAGCCAATATAAATTTAAAAGTATAAACAGTTTTTAAAATAAGTCATGTAAATTCTATCATTTGTAGGAAATAATATATGAAACGTTTAACAAATAAGTGTAAATTACAGCATTCGAAAACATTAGAATTTTAGCACATGTATTTTCGATTCGAATAAAAAAATCGTTAACTGGGAATAGAAATTGCTTCTAAGCGAAATTAATAAATTAAACTGTAAAATTAAACAGTAGAAACTAACAAAGTTTCAAAAAGTATCTTACAATGAGAACAAAAAAACACCTGTCGAAAAAGATGTTATGTGAATATTTAAACAGAATAGCACGCTATTAATTCCCATTATAATTTACTTGTATGATAAAAAGATTACATAGCATAATTGCTGGTCTTGTAAAAGTTAAAAAAATATATAAAATGTAGAGTGCTTAGGAAATGTGCCAAAAGTGTGCAATTTCATACAGCTTAATGAAACATTATAATAATGAAATGTATTTCCCTTTTAGAACACGAAAAATTATTATTCAAGGCATTTGAAAATATTTCTTCATAGAGATTGTAAAATATTTCCAAGGATAACCCTATTCAATAATTTTTTTATTCACTGGCTTTTCACATAAGATTTGTTGTTTGAAATAGCAATTGCTTTTATAACAAATGATAAAATGTACGAGGTCAATTTGAAAACTTTCGGATATAGTGCAAGTGCGAAGTTCTATTGCTTGTCTCACTATGAAGTTAAATTCATTTGATATTAATAAGACTCAAGTAAACCGAAAAATTGCAATTCACGAAAATAATAGTTAAGATTTTCTGGAAGATCCTAAATCGGAAAATATAAGTAAGAAATATTTAATACCAAGCAGAGCTCTCAAAATATTTGTCTTGTTTATAATTAAATTTAAATCTGACAACTTTCAGTTGGGTAGTTATTTAACTTTGACTCTGTGGTGAAAAATCACCGAAAATTAGGAACCGTCGCCAACTACAAGATCTGGAGGAGACTCAGAAGGAAATGTTCATTTAATGAATACTTTCGAATTTAATGAAGCGCTTATGTCATTGTTCCTTAGATGTCAATATTTTATTTCGTACGCTCTAATAAAGCCAAGTGTAATATTATGACACCACAAGCCACCGACAACATTAGCATAGCAAAAACTGTAAAAGTTTAAGTGAACGCAACGATGATCTTATAATAGGTGATGATCTTCCGTCCACTTATGCGGAACAAGTGCAGGAACAACTTTGATATACCCCCCCCCCAAAAAATAAAGCGCCAAATCTGGCACTCCTTACGGAAATTTTAGGGTTGCTGTTTCTTATTTTTTTTTGTTACCAACTTAGATTTTTTCAGCTTTTAGGTTTTTGCTGTTGCCAAATTTGGTATTTTCTTGTATTTTAGACCATTTTCTGAGTTTTTTTTTAAAGATTTTAAATGTATTAATTATTTGTATTTAGCGAGAATCCATCATGGCGAGTAAAAAAGGCGCCAAAACAGGTATTATGGTTGATGAGGGAAGAAAAAGTCGCCAAATTTCCGATTTGGGGGGTATATCAAAGTAGTTCCCAAGTGCACAACAATTACTTATATTTCAAAACTAGAACTTGAAATTAAAAATGGTCACCGAGTGAAGCATATTATTAAGATATGAATGTTTGGCGTAACTTCTTGAAAAGTGTTTAACAATTACAAGTTTTAAGCTCATCTATGCAATACCATTGCTGTTAGACCGATATACGATTTTGTTTTAGATTTTATGTACATAGAATATATTGATTCAATGTGTTTCGAAAAAAACTCTAAGATTACTGTTTTCGATATAAAAAAATTAATGGTCACAAGCTGTTTTTCATTACTATTACAAATTGTCGTTTCTATAATTTCAAAAGACAGGGAGATAAAATATATCAGAGACAAAGCTCATCATTTACAAGTTCCATTTGCGATGGATTTTCGACTTTGGAACAATGGCTCTCCCGCTAACAGATGCTTTTAGGAGAAGAGCCTTGCTCCTAGTCAAAGTACCCGTCTCAAATGGAGCTTCAAATGACGGTTTTGAATCTGATTCACTGAACGATGTCTCCCAGTCCATGGGTTCCTCCTCATCAAGGGGGACGGAACCCATTGGCAAAAAGACATTCACTTCAGTGAATATATCAGGACATGACTCCCAGTCCATCGGCTCAATGGCGTCAAGATTGGGAACATGTACTGACTTCGTGAACATTAGGCTTAGCGAAGGTACAAGATATTAAACAAATAAAGCCCAAAATTTATAAAAATATGTTTAATTCAATTCAATTTCTAGAGATATAAATACAATTTTAAAATTAATATAAAAATATACAGACATATTCGCTTTATTCACTAAAAATCAAATCAGTGTTTTCACTGTATACAAACACAGAATTTCACTCAAAGCTTTTAAATGGCGTCTGAGTTAACTCTCACAAATTGCAAGTCAGGCAGAAAGAAGTGGTCAATTGAATCAGCACTCCACGCTCAGTTTCACTGTATGAAAGAGATGGTTGTAAAGAAACATAGATTTATATGAGAACATATGAATGTTATGATTTGAAATGAAAATGATTTTTAGTAATAAGTCGTCATCAGTGATTAATGGCAGAATGTTGGTGCCATATAAAAAGTTATCTCCCTGTTAACATAGTTTTATTTTTTCTTGCAAATGTTTTACCCATATTCTTGTAGAAAGAGCACCGCTGTGATCTTTTGATTATTATTATAAGGATTGATGGTTTTTACAGAATTAATATTTTTTTTCTCACAGCATTTAAGAGCTAGGTACTAATTGGTGCATGAAATTATTACTTTCTGATATATCAAGCATTTTATAACCCAAAAACTATTTCAAAATAATAACTTTTCAATCGAAGCAATACCCTCATGGCTCTTTTCTCGGTGACCATTTTCTTTCATCAGCAGAATATTTAAATATCCTTATTGAATGAAATGGCGGCAGACGTGTTTCCCACACTTCTGTTAGTGTAAAATATAATGTGGATGAAATAAATTAAAGTTTTGATTATCAGCCTGGAAATGAAATTAAAGTTGATAAAAGTGAATGAATAACATTTGTTTATGGAGGGCGCTGCATTCAAATTATTTTATTTGCAAATGATCCTTTGATCGAACATGAATTTTTGTTACAATAGAGCTTTGACACTAAAGAAAGATTTTCATTGTGAGATAAAGGATTTACAATGTTTTAAATATTTTCTATATATGATTATATTTTGTTTCGCAAACCACTCTTTCAGAAGAAAGTTTTCTTTAGTACCATTTAAGGTATTATTTTTGATAAAAATAGTGAATTAAAAAAAAATTCCCTTATTTCAGTTTAACTAGCAAAAAGCATTACTTTTTTTATATCTCATTCTCATGCTTTCTAAAAAATCGAGCTGAAAATACAAATTAATTTAAACAACAAAACATTGTAAATAGGTAAGGAATTCTTAATATTAGATAGTTCTTTCTCATTTACAGTAATTTCATATTCTAAACAATTTAGAAAATTA